>CAKAKQ010039239.1:3507-15435 GCA_916700675.1 Helicolenus avius
GCTAATAACCAAAACCTGTTACAGTAGAATCCCTACACTGAGGATTTGACATTATGGGGTGGGGGTGAAACGGTCAACAGATTTGATAAATTGGAATGCATGCTGAACAGTAAATTAGCAGAAATACAGAGGTATAACAAAGAACAAACTGAATCTTTGAATAGTAAAATTGACGAATTAGAAAAACACAACAAAAACGTATTAAATACTGTCCTTGCCCAGTGTAAATCAGATCTATTATATAAAAGTATTCTGACGTCTGACATTGGTGATCTGCATACAGCCAGTGGAGAACTGGTTAGAATCCAGAATCATATGGTTAAGTTTCTAGCTGATATATCAAACATCCTAAAAAGCAGATCTTCGTCATAGCGGTCAACTAATAGCTGATATGAGGATCTCCAAAGTCAAAATCCCGAAGGGGGGATTGTCCAGATTGTGGAAAATGTTGATGATTCTGAGCATATTTTTGATGATGCCAGTGATGATAATGCTGCTGCTGGACAAGGGAAAGCATTTGGGGACATCAAATTCCAATATGTCCCAGAAACATCAGAGCATGTTTCAGTGGAGAGTGAAACACCAGAGGATGCAAAGAGATCTGACTCCGTTGCGAGAGAACTCGGAGGTTCAGTTGGACAAAGGAGTCCCAGGCCAGTCCGGAGGAGGGTCAAACCTCTCCGTTAAGAAACCTAATATGGTAGAAAATGTGTCACAGCTAACAACAGAGGCGCCTAATAAGATCTTTACAACGCCAAAACCTGAGGAGATAGTGGTCAGGGCCAAGCTTGGAAAAATGGTTGCTCTTCCTTGTAAATGTGGAATATGGAATAGCAATATTAATTATCTTCCCAAGTGGAAAAATAGTCGTGGAGAGGATGTGGAGTTGATACTTCCTGGAAACCACAGTCCGCCTTATAATCAAAGGAAGTACTTATTGTACAATGACATAAGGTATAAGAAAATTGTGGGTGATTCTTCACTTGCCGTGCGTAACCTTGCATGGGAAGATGAAGGGGAGTATATGTGTACTTATCGAGAGCCAGAGTTTAAATTTGTTTCATCTAGTCACTCTTGGATTGAAGGTTACATAACTCGTAAGGTGAGACTTATGATAACAAACCTGAGACCTGTTGAAGTAACCACTGCTAAGGTAGATACCACACAGATGGAGACTGCTATTTTAAATTTGGAACCAACAAAGAATGTTAATGCTTCAGATCAGAATACTACCTTGGCGACAACATTGACGCCTAGGAAATTGGTGAATGTGACACAGACACTTGATAAAGTATCCTTGAAAGTTAAAGAGATGGTAAATGATAGCCGGAAGTCTATGTTAGAGATGGGGATTAGTGTGAATAGTAGTAAGGAGATTGAGGAGGAGAAGGTTGTAAATTCATCTGTGACTGTTCAGAGGACTACTGCAGACGCGGAAAAGGAGTTTGTTGACTCGGATCAGACATCACAGGAGATGTTCGAACAGTACCATGCATTGCAGAAGAGAGAAGCTAAGTGGAAAGCATATGGATTTGATGCTTCAGCGTTGGGAATTGTAGACCCATGGGCAGGTAGAAATTTATGGTTTCAGCAGTTAACACACTCAGTGAGATCAATCAAGAAATTGAAGGGTCCATGTGTGTTGAAAGTACCATCACCAGGTACATGGCCTTCAATTTTGGAGGCGGTACCGGAACCATTAACTACTTCATGTCAATCTTCTGTACTGTCATGGCTCTTGTATCAACAGCAATCATCAGTGGATAAAATGATGGCTTTATCAGTGAATCTTTTTAAGCCTAGATTGAATTGTTCTTGGTTGGCAGGATTACGGTATATGAATTTACTTGAACAACATGAAAATGTGATGACAGCGGTCCCTGATCCGATGGAAGTGAAAGCTGTGAGGGCAAAGGACTGTTTTTGCTCAAATGAGACTAATAAGGGGTCTGGAATGTTTATGGGAATATCAGAGTGTGTTGGTTACATGATGGATTTAGGAAAGCGTGAGGATAAGGATGTGAATAAGTTGTATGAAGTGACTTTTCAAGTGTCAAAGCGTAAGCCGAGTAGAACTTTGATGGTAGAACATCAAGTTTTGCCTGGAAATGTGACTATAGGCAATTTCAGGGATATTTGGTGGAATTGTGATGAAAATGCTTATTTATTTCTACCATATGGGTGGACAGGATGTTGCTATATGGCAACACTGAAACTTCCATATGAGGTTTTTGCTGTCCAGAGGGGAGAAGCATCTGATGAGGTTCAATCTAATGTTACTTCTGGAAGTAGGAATAAAAGAGAATTAGCACAATTTCATAATCTGGAGTCCTACCATTGGAGAATAAGCATAGGAGAAAAGTGGGGAATAGGATTGTTTCCATGGTATGGAGTGACATTTTTGGCAGACCATATTGATAACATTACCTACACCTTACAGGGCTTCGCAAACGAAACTATAAGAGGTTTCGAAATGTTGTCAAACACCCAAAGGAGCCATAGATTGACATTGTTGAAACACGACATGGCTCTTGATTATATTTTGGCCAAACAAGGGGGCCTATGTGTTGCTTTAAATTTAACAGGAGATGCCTGCTGCACTTTGATTCCTGATAATTCAGGTAACATAACTAATGTCACAGATGCACTGAAGCACATAAGAGATGCATTTGGTCCATCAGAAGGAGCTGGTTGGTTAGGGTTAGGGTTAGGGTATATAATATATATATATATACTTGATTACGATACTGAACTTATTGTAATAAATTTGTTGTACAACTAAGACAGTGTCGGCGGAGTTTTTCTTCAAACATCTTCAACTGCATCGCCACAGAATATACAACAAAACTAAAGCGCCGGCTTAAAAGACCGAATAGACTTGAATCTTGGCGTGTAAAAAAGAGGACAAAAGGAAGAGGAGGAGCGCAATAGGGGTCACGTGCATACAAGGTATGTATAAGATTACAGTATTCTATCTGTATCTACGATTATTTTTATGTGTGTACCAAGTCTTTTTTTATTTTTTATTTCTCCTAATGTCATGCATCAAGATCTGTGAATGATGAGGGTGCCATTAACTCAACATTAGAGTCAGTTGTGTTGGCTTCCGTTACCGAGACGCTTCGACGTGAAGAGGCAGATGCCGTGCGTGTGATCTTGGAGCAATTGAAGTCGTTAGAAGCATCGCAGAGAGAGCCAACCGCAACGCTAGTGACAGATATTTCTTAACCAGAAGAGGACATTCAACAAGGTGAGCTTGAACCATACAGTGAATGGGGGGAGAATTGTAGTATACCATGTGGTTATCCTAATCTGCATTTGGGTGATTCACTTGTTGATTTTGAGGAGAAATCCTGTGACACACTCCCTGCAACACAAATGGTGTGGGGAAGGATAATGAACAGCCTGGTTCTCAAGAACTATTAGAATTAATTGACTTCAGTGGACTCTGATCTATTGTCAACCTCACAACGACAGGCAACTCACAATGATCAATTTACACAGACACAAAGTGAGGTTGACTGTCGTGCAACTGAGGATTTGACATTATGGGGTGGGGGTGAAATTGTCAACAAATTTGATAAATTCGAATGCATGCTGAACACTAAATTAACAGAAATACAGAGGTATAACAGAGAACAAACTGAATCTTTGAATAGTAAAATTGTTGAATTAGAAAAACAAAACAAAAACTTATCAAATACTGTTCTGGACGGGTGTAAATCAGATCTATTATATAGAAGTATTCTGACATCTGTAATCTGCAGACAGCCAGTGGAGAACTGGTTAGAATCCAGAATAATATGGTTAAGGTTCTAACAGATATATCAACCATCCTAAAAAGCAGACCTTCATCATAGTGGTCGACTAATAGCTGATCACGTGTCACCTCCTAGAAAAATGTTCAAATATAGTGATGACGCTGGTCGTAACGCTGCTAATGATGATGATGTTAATGAAGTTAACAGTAATGATGAAATCTCTCATGTCCCTCATACTGTCGAAGAATATATTGCCATTAGTGACCAAAATGCAATGAGCCATGGGCTACCACAATTACCTGGTGTAAAATACAATAAAGAAACTATCAGAAAGTGGGGTGAACTCACCAATGCTAGGCTTGATTCTATTTTAGGTGATTTGTCTACTCTTGTTACGGATTTACATGTCCCTGTGTCTGCTGGTGCACATGCCTCTGTGTCTGGTGCATGTGCTTCTGTGTCTGGTGCTGATGCAAATTCTGCTGCAGAGACATTTGACATGGTGTCTGTCTGTAATGATTATAATAATGCTTTGATCAGTGCTAGTGTTGATAATCATGATGTGAGCAGGGCTACCCACATACCCAGCAATAATGTTAATGAAGTAGACAGTGCTGATGAAATCTCTCATGTCACTCACACTGTCGAAGAATATATTGCCATTAGTGACCAATATGCAATGAGACATGGTTTACCACAATTACCCGGTGTAAAATACAAGACCAAAACTATCATAAAGTGGGGTGAACTCACCAATGGTAGGCTTATTCTATTTTAGGTGATTTGTCTACTCTTGTACCCACTGTAAATATTCCTGTGTCTGCTACTGCTGCTGCTACAGGGACATTTGGCACTGTGTCTGCCTGCAATGATTATAATAATGCTTTGGTCAGTGCTGGTGTTGATAATCATGATGTGAGCAGTGCTATTGCCTTTGTTGATGACAATGCTTTGAATAACGACCACCACGGCTTTGTGTGTGGTAATGGCGAAACTTCTCCGAGTGTAAACAGGGTTATCAGAGGTGTACAGGAGGGTGCGGGTAGACTTGTAGAAAGCACCCGTCCACCTGTTAGAGATATACAAATTAGAAACATACCCGCATTTAATGCCTCTGAATTGCATCAGCATGTTGATTTTAGAGATATTAATCTTGATAATCCCGAGCAAGTGCCTAACAGAGTTAGAAAGAGACTGCCTGGTGTGATTGAGAGAGCCTTAGAGGATTCGCCACCCACTAGTGTTTTAAATGTCATCTTGAGAGGCCCATCACTGGCTAGCGATGTACAAGGCGTCTTAAACGCTGATAATGAATACAATGTGGATTTGTTCATGGAGGAAATATCACAGGTCTTACAAAGCAATGATGATTCTATGACGGACGACGAATTGGAGTTTGTTACGATTGCCAGGGATAGTAGTGGTGGATCAAGTCGTCTGAGACTGGGTCAAGTTTCCTATGATGAAATTTTAGCCAAAAAAGGTTGACATCTGTACAATCCTGACAATATGGGGAACAACAATCTATGTTTTTCTATCTGTCTTGCACATTTTGTTAACAATGCTATGGCACGGGATGAAAAATTGGATTATGCAAAACAACTGTACACTGCAGTTGGTTTTGATCACATGCACAAAGTGTCGTTCTCCGATGTCAACAAATTTGAGAAACACCTAGACATGAAAATAATAGTCTTCCATCATGGCTCTGAGCGTAAATGCTTGCAGTGTTTCCAAACATGCGATGCACCACACAAGCGTATAGTCTGGTTATACTTACACAATGACCACTACTATCTGATTGAAAACCAGACAGGGTTTTTCGGTGCTTCGTGTGTGTGAGTATTGCTATGATACGTATGAAACGCCTCTGTACCACAACTGTAAGCAACGATGCAATGTCTGTTTTACACAGGAGTGTCATACTTACCAAGTGCCCCGACTGTAAACGCATATGTAAATCACAATTCTGTTTCAAGCAACACAAGGTAGAGGAAGTAAAACACAAAGTTATACCGTGTACAGCATTAAAATACTGTGAGGCATGTGGAAAAACATACAAGGTTGGTAAAAACAAAATGCACAAATGCGCGCCCATTGTCTGTTCACACTGTGGCGAACAAAGACTGGAAAGCAGCGTACCACAGAGTGCTTTATCCAGCCAATCGAGAAGGGTGATCCACAGAGAAAGTACATCTTGTTTGATTTTGAGACACGTTTCCACGATGGTAAACACGAGGCAAATTTTGTGTGCTCAATGGATATTGATGGAAACAAGTTTTGTTTCAACACATTAAAATGTGTGGATGCGTTTGTGAAACGGTACAGAAGGCCCAAGTACATGGGGTATACGTTCATTGCGCATAACGCCTCAGGCTTTGACAACTACATTCTGCTTGAGTACTTTGTCAAACAAAGGATCACGCCCATGGTGACAATGAGAGGTAGCAGAGTCATTCTGATGTACGACAAAACATACCGACAGAGGTGGATTGATTCGTTCAGTTTCTTACCCATGAGACTAGCTAAAACACCTGCTGCTTTGGGGTTTGAGGATTTGGAGAAAGGCTATTTTCCCCACAAGTTTAACACTAGGGAGAATGAGCACTACATAGGCCCATACCCTGCCCCATCTCACTATGGGTATGACACAATGTGTGACAGTGAGAAAACCTTGTTCATGCAATGGTATGACACAGTCCGAGATGAAACTTTTGATTTTCAAGCTGAGATTCGTCGCTACTGTGTCAATGATGTGGCCGTGTTGCGCCGGGCATGCACCATTTATCGTGAAACATTTCTCGAATGTACACAGCTTGACCCGTTTGCGTTCACCACTCTACCATCCAGTTGTATGGGTGTATTCAAAACACTGTTCCTGCCCAGAGACACTGTCGCCCTCACATATGAAGGTGCATACACCAAACAGAATAAGACATATTCGGATGTGTCTATGCAGTGGCTTGAATATGTGGCCCATACAGAAAACATTGAGATGCAACATGCACTCAACCGTGGTGAACAGCAATTCGGCCCATACTTTGTGGACGGGTACAGTCCAGCTACAAACACCTGCTATGAGTTTGCAGGATGTTTTTTTCACGGATGTGTCAAATGCCATGTACAGGGAGATTTCAATCCTGTCACTAAAGTCTTACGGCGAGCTATACCGTGCTTTCAATGAAAAAATAAACAAATTGGAAACACAACATGGCCTTCGCCCTGTAGTGATGTGGGAGTGTGAATGGGGAATGTTCACCAAATCAAACTCAGCAGTACAATCATTTCTGGCCACATACAAAAAAACGGAACGACTCGATCCCAGGCAGGCACTCTTTGGTGGGCGTACAAATGCCATGAAGCTGTACCACATGGTGGAAAATGACGAAAAGATCCGGTACTACGACTTCACAAGTCTGTATCCCACAGTTCAGGCCAAAAAACTGTACCCAGTTGGCCATCCCCAGGTTATCCATAGGGACTTTGATTCCATCGATAATTATTTTGGGTTTGTAAAATGTACTGTGCTCCCGCCAAGAGGTTTGTTCCACCCAGTCTTGCCCTACAGGTGTCAAAACAAGCTCATGTTCCCGCTGTGCAGCAAGTGGGCTGAAGGTTTGAACCAAACATCTGATTGTGCTCATAGTGACAGCGACAGACAACTGTCAGGTGTGTGGGTCTCGTTTGAGCTTCAGAAAGCGGTAGAAAAGGGTTACCAGATTGTCAGCATTGACGAAGTGTGGCATTTTCCCAACAAGACAGAGTAAGGGTTATGTGAAAACGTTTCTGAAATGCAAGCAAGAGGCTTCTGGCTACCCTGGGCATGTCAAAACACCTGATGACCAAAAGAAGTACATTGACGACTATTTTGAAAAAGAGAGCATTAAACTGGATGCTAACAAAATCCGTGTCAACAAAGCTGTCAGGAGTTGTAATAAGTTACTCCTGAACTCTTTGTGGGGCAGATTTAGCATGAGGAACAACATGCCTTCATGCGAGTTGATCACTGATCCATCCAGGTTTACACAACTGATGTTCAGTGACCACTACGATGTGAAGCAATTCTGCTTCATATCAGATGATGTGGCTATGGTGCAGTGGCGCCATGCGGACTGTAGGGGTTCCCAAATAAAAGACGTTAATGTCTTTGTTGGTGCTATGACGACTGCTCACGCTAGACTCATGTTGTATGACCTCCTTGACAAATTGCAGCAACGAGTGTTGTATTGTGACACCGATAGTGTTGTTTTTACATCGCAGCCAGGTGATTGGGTCCCTCCCCTCGGTCCCTACCTAGGGGACTTGACAGATGAGCTAAACAGTGGTAATGTGTGTGGAACCCCCGAGGAAGACTTCATCACAGAGTTTGTGTCGGGGGGTCCCAAGTGCTACTCATATCGCACGAGACAGGGCAAGACGCAGGTAAAATGCAAAGGCATAACTTTAAATGCAAACAACGCCAATGTGGTTACTCACACGTCATTGTCAGGTCTAGTACACTCATTTGTGGCCAATCAGAACACAAAGGCAAGCATGATGACTGTATCTGAAACCATCAAACGCGATAAAAAGAACTTTCATCTGAAAAACGAGACAGTTTTTAAGAAAGTCCAGGTGGTGTACAATAAGCGTAGAGTGTTTCAGGATTACACCACTCTACCTTATGGATACTAGATTGGACCAGGGTTTTGATGGCAGACTACAGCATCCGTTTAGCCTGGTGGTGAGCGGTCCTTCAAATTGTGGAAAGACATTTTTTGTCAAGAATGTTATTGAAAACGCTTCAAAAGCTATTTCACATAGTGTTGATAATATTATTTACATTTACTCGTGCTGGCAACCTTTATATAATCAACTCCTTAAGACAAGGGATATTAACTTTGTGAACGGCTTACCAGAATCTCTGTGTGACGATGTGCTTCTACCCCCAGACAAAAATAATCTACTCATCATAGATGATTTTAAAAATGATGCCAGTAACAGAAGTACAAAATGTTTTTACCAAATATGTACACCATAGAAATCTAAGTTGTATATATTTAGTACAAATCTAGCCGAACTATTAGTTCAAACACCAACTACCTTGTTTTGTTTAAAAAACCCCGGGATAAATATCAGATTACTTTATTGGGTAGACAGATGTTTCCTGGCAACACCAAATATTTTTTAGAGGCATTTAATGATGCAACTAGTTCCGTTTACGGTTATCTACTTATAGATTATAAAGCCAAGACACCTGACTTTTTAAGACTCAGAACAGGATTGTTATCAGACCAACTAATTGTATATAATGTATACCTAAAAAGCAGAAGGGTTGAGGATGCTGTCACGTATGCAGAGGAATCTGGCTCTGTTGGAGTTGTTATATAAAAAGCGACGCTGAGTGTACGGAGGGTTATTGTGAGTATTGCAAACAGACTTTATTCACACTTTGTGTGAAATAGCTCTCAATGTAACGCGTGGTAACATTCATCTGACTGACCGGCAATACAAACAGTTGAAAAAGAAGAATACAATCATTGCAGACAGACAAGTCAAGCATTTTAAAAAGAAAAAAGGTCTATAAATCAGACGGGTGGATTTTTATTACCTCTGCTAGGTGCAGCTATTCTTTTTATAGCCGGTCTTCTAAATCGGTAGTAAAATGGAGCGCACACAAAAAATGTTTTTCATCTCTCAACAACAATTGGACTCCTTAGGGGAACAGCAGCAGCAGGAACAAAACAGCGGATCCATAAGACAAGCGGTACAAAATGAACTAGATAGAGCCATGATTGATGTATTGAAACTACCGGACACAGACATGTATGAGAAGGCCAAAAAATATGCGAATATTCTACAGCGCTACCTGTCTATGGTAAGACAGGGTGAAAGGGAAAAGGGTGTATTGACCTTATCATTACCTGTAAGTGAAAGTAGTGATACAAATGGCTCGAGTCTCGACGTTACACCCGGTGTTGATAATGTTAATTCTAAAAAGGATCCGATATTAGATGAAGTTTTAAAACACATGCCCAAAAGAAGCCTGAAAAATGCTGAGTATATATTGGAAGCGATAACCTTGTCAAAAAAGATGTGATATCTTGGACTGATCAGGGAGAAATTGTTAACAACCAACCAGTCAGGGGTACACACTTTACTAAAAAGTGTCACGGCCTCACATCAAACAGCTCTAGACCCATGGGAAAACATTGTGCAGTTTAAATGGACCCCTATCTGCCATCCCAAACACCCTGGTGCGTCAATCTATTGCTGAATATAAGGGAGGTGATGGTACAAATAGCGAAAGTAGCTTTATGACCCATGACAAGCGTCTTGAGATAACTTATGTTGTGATTTGACGCTATACAAAAATAAATTGATTTGATTTGACAAACCCAACAGCAGAAAGAGGGGAAAACATTCACTGACTGGTTCACAAAGGTTTAGCACACCCCTCAGGACACCCCAGGCAAAGCATTTTAAGTCCCCTAGGTTGGACACTAGTGAATGGTTATATTTTTGAATTCTTTGCAACAGTGTAAAAAAAAAAAAAAAAAAAATTAAATGTATTTTTTTTCCCTCTTTCTTTTCAACTTCTTTACGACAGGTTTTTTTTTAAATGACTGTTTTTTCTACTTTTCTTTGTGCCCATGTTTAAATGATTGTGTTTTTATTTTCTTTCTGACAGTGTTATCTATCGAAATTGTACAATTCAAATTTCGCATTTTGAAATTTATTGATGTCTTCGTTGTTGAAAACTGATACCTGAATAAATGTGACAGTGTTGACAAAATCCTGTTTTCGTAATGTTTTTTATTTTCAAAAATCATTACATCACATATTTATTCCCAAATTGTATACATGTAAAATTACACCCAAGACATACACTAGGTTGTATTTTGTTAACAAATTTACATACCATAGTGTCATTACATACAGGATTAGTGTCTTATATGTTTATCACACTATTATAAGTCACCCCTTTTTGAATATGACATAGAAAAAAACACACAATGCACAGGTGATAGCATGTTTATCCTGAACCTGTCTTCTAGAATAAGACACGTCTGTACAGTTTTTCGCCAGGAACATGTCTATTTCCGGAAAATTGTTCCAATCAGGAAGGTTACCAAAACTGTAAAAGAAATATCCTTGTTCCTGTTTTGTAATATAAATAGCCAGCCAATGCTCAGCGAAATGTCCCCTGAACACCCCTCGTATGGTTCCAGGTTGAAACAGAACAATGAATAGTACCATAATCTTGTCTTGAGGTGACACACGGGTGGAAACTCATGCACGTCTCATGCTGTATGATCGGATGGACAAGCTAGGGGAGAGGTGCATCTATTCTAACAGTGTTTTTTGTGTCAAAGGATGGCGACTTGGTCCCAAAAAAGGGTTTTTAGGAGATCTTACAGACGAAATGAATGGCGATACCGCAGGTGACGATTATATTGTGGAGTTAGTCACAAAGTCCAAAATTGTACTCTGTACCAGAAGATCCAGTTAAAATGCAAGGGAATCACTCTAAATGCCATGACGGAGTCAAAATATAATGACACGATAGTGAGAAACTGAAAAAAGCATGCGAGAGGGAAAAAAAAAAAAAAAAAAAAATCAGTTGAGGTTTTAAAAAGGGACTATGTAAGAATCAGAACTTGCTTGTTAACAGTGACACCTGTGGCGTTAAGTCAACGAAAGTCAGCGTGACGTTGCTCGCGCTTGCTCTACATAGACATGAACGAGCATCGCTGAAAACAGTGAGGCGACACACGTCAGCTAAAAGCACAATATCACTCTATATTTCAGCTGCTTGGCAGTAATGTTAGCTGACCAGACGAAGGTCTCTCCATGAATCAATGCTGATCCTAGTGTTGGCTTTTCCTGCCTCAACCTCCCGACCACGGCCTGAGGGAACAGGGAAGACACCAGAGTTTTGGTTGGAGACGATGACGTTACTCAGCAGCATGAAACAAGACACAGGACCCTCTGTTGATCTGGAAGAGCTGCAGCATTTATTTCTGCACAAACTTCCACTGTACATTCACTAGATATTCTCAGAGCTAAGCTAACTCTTCTGCAGTGTGTAGTGTGCGCACATGCACGTGAGAGGTGTAGCGACAGAGCGAGTGAGAACGAGCGCGGTGTGTGAGTGAAGGCAAGCAGGCAGAGGAGCAGAGTATAG
>CAKAKQ010039241.1:0-24225 GCA_916700675.1 Helicolenus avius
CGATCCGTGGCTCCCCAAGAGCTAAAAACCCCCGCCTACATATCGAAGTGTCCTTGAGCAAGATGCTTAACCCCAAATACCTTATACTTAACCCCCTGTGTAGCAGCCTCTGTCGACAGAGTATGAATGTGTGTGTGAATGGGTGAATGTTGACATGTAGTGTAAAGCGCTTTGAGTGGTCAGAAGACTAGAAAAGCGCTATATAAGTGCAAGTCCATGTACCATTTACGTGCTTTGTCTGGGCCGGCGCACATTATGCAAATCAACATATTTTTGTAATCAATGACGTCGATTAAGTCTAGGAATCGCCCCAGCCCTCTTATTATGGCAATTAATGAAATTTAGTCCAGACAGTTTTAACAGACAGCTAGACATCGTTCCTGGACCATGCTGTTATAAACTGCTCCAACAATAAACCTCAACGTTGGAAGAAAATATAAAGCAATTTCACTTCTGTGAAATTGTTAAATCTTCACGTTCTGCTCGCGCTCCGACACACTGTTCAGTTTAACTGTGCCGCTGTAATAATGCCGGCTGCCCTTTAGAGTGCAGCGCATGAATCAACCGCTGGATTAATCTTTAGACAAGTACAGTGTTTAATCTATTGTTCTGAACTCTTGGTTTGCTAAAGTTTATGCCCACGGATCTAGTCTCATTGTTGCTCAACAAGAAGCAACACGATTTAAATGCTGTGCTATAAACAAATCACTCCTCACAATTAACTCGGAGCAGAGTTGAACACGCTCCTGTCTCCAGCCGGGGGATTGATTATGCTAAGTAAACCGCTAGCAGTTATTAATTCTCAAATATGTCACAGCCCTACAATTAAAACCAAGTTCCACAGTCTATCAAAGATAGCAGAGAGCAAGGCTGGAGCCCTGCCAGCGCCAGTCAGCAGATGTCAAGAGAGTGAAACACTGCATTTTCAAAGTAAACACTTTTAGCCTGAGAAGCCTCCGAGAGATGGAGAAAGAGAGTGAGGGAGACCTTAAGACAATGTTCATGATCTATAAAAAGTAAGTCAATATAGCCTGGGGGGGGGGCAATGCTAACTCGGTTCCCTGTGGATTCTGTGTTCGACATCATTTTATATATATATATGCTCTGCAGCTGTCAATCTCCTCCAGAGTTCAGTAAGAATTGAATGAATGTGAGTTTACCAGGAGCATCTACTCCACTGGTCATTGAATCTATAGGAGCATCAGAGGAGGAGATGCCTTAAATCTCCCCACCGGGCTGCACTGTGATTCATTCATTTCTCTAACGGGACTTTTTTCTTGTTTTCTTTTGGGCTGAACGTTGTGCGCTCCCCGTCATTTGGACCTGTTAGAGGCCTGCAAACCTCCGGTATCGGCTGCTTTCCGCACAGATGCCATGGTGAAAATGTCTTGGAGGATGACGTATGACCTGCAGCTTTTATTATAGTCATACGTCATATTCCTGCTTTAGCAACAACCTTCTTTTTTTTTTAACTTTGAGCACAAAATTAAGTTATTTATCAAAAAAAGGCAAACAGTGTGGCTAATCAACTTAGTCAGGAAATGACTCAAATAAATATGAAATATCATAGAAAAGCCAAAATACACTGGAGTGGGGGCTTCAAAGCTGTTGAACTGTATATTGTGTGTGTGTTTGCCAGCATGACTGAGCATTGAATGGTGGGTGAAGGCTTTAAAATTAGCAGCATTAAAGTCTGAATATTACACTAATGAATTGGAATTGCATTTAGTAATGTGACTCACAACTTGGCCCTGGTAATTATCTGGAGCCGAAGACAGTTTTCAGTCTATACCATAGTTCAGGCTCTTTAAACTCTTATAGTACCTGATAGGATGTTGTTGCTGTAACCGTTTTAGCTTTATATAAAATGCACCGTCAGCCGCGGATTAAAGTGGATTTGTGTTTTTTCTGTATGTTAATAATGCAGAGGCATCCCACCATCTCATACTCTGTCTAATCTAATACTCCTCACCTCTCAGCGGCAGAGGAAAACTCTTTGCTATGAAAATAAATCCCATACTCTACACCTGATAGCACCTAAATAAATCAATTATCTGTGGAGTCAAGCGGGTACTGTAGTTGTTAAAGAGATTTCACAGACGGTGGGTGTATGTCGTATCTGCAGTTATCTGATCTGACAGGCGAAACACGCTAACAGGTCCCTGTAGACCTCCATCCTCATACATCCAATTATGTATCTCTGCCTATCTGGGTCTGGCTTAGGGTTGACATCCTGGTACCTGACCATGTCTTCAAGCTCTTCCTGGTGGATCCTGAGGCGTTCCCACACATTGTGGAAATATTCTTCCCAGGGTCTTCTTCAATTTTTGAAGTGTCCATATGGAAAACATTCACAAGTTTCTTTGTTGTCAGTCATGTTAAATTCATGCTTTCTTTGTCATGTAACGTTATGACTCAGTGCCTCTGAATTAGACACGCTTCACTATAGTCGGTCGACTAGTTAATACTGGCATACAGTCCAGGCAGTAGCTAGAGCTAGACAGACAAAGAGCTGACTTCACTGGCCCTGCAGTGGTTTCTCTACCTCTGTTGCACCAGTAGAAAGGCGCTCCCTTGTGGCTTACCAAAATAAAACTAACAAAGGTAGAAATGTGTGCTTCACAGTGCTCTCTGAAACTGACAGAAGTCACGTTAAGCTTGGCAGTATTGTTATCAGAATGTTTCACCATAGTAAAACCAGTATACCAGCACATCTCAAACGCTTATAAAGGGCAGTGATAATCCTTCTTACCATCCAGTACGTCTTTGTGACAAATGGAACAGCTGAGTTATTGTTGTGTATATTGACAAACTTGTGCCTGAGTTTGCAAAGAGTGTTGGTGCAGTAATCTGCTTTCACTGCCAAAAGTCTGGCCTTGCAAAAATAATATTTACTAGAGACCATCTTGCGATGGGATCACACTAGCCGCGATGCCAAATCGGGCCAAGGGCATTAAGTGTGTGTTCACTTCATACCCCTCTACTTACGGCACTATTGCTCAGACCACACCCATCTTCAAACTCAACCTTCATTTTGATCTCAACTACACATCTGTTAAGTTTCTTGACTGCATCTCGCTGTTACAAAATCAGTCCACAGATATATAAACACCAGTTCCCAGCAGTGGTCCACTGTGGAAGTCTTTGACTGGCCATGCCTTTTACAGTCACAATGTGTTTCTCTATCAAAGCCTGTTGCGGTCCTTTGTCTTGCTGTTATCATGACTTTCCCTGTGGAAGATGAGCAGAATGTTTTGCTCTCACTCCGTTTGCCATCTGTCTGACCTGCTGTCCTCTGGCTCTCTACTCTCCTGCACCCTCCTGCTCTACCTCTCCAGGTGACGTCCATGTGGCAATCATAGTTAGCCGATCATAATCAAGGTCATTATCGTTTCGTTCCCCTCCTCACTGGCCAGACACTCTGTGATGTGGGCGCCCCGTTGTTAAATATCCAGGCTGATCCCATGAATCCCGTAGCCTGCGGTATGTGAGGCTGCCGTTTGAAAGACATCATGTCCCAGCTGGATGTAACTTGGTGGGGAGCGGTGTCTGTCCCTGCAGCCTGTGGCTTCTCACACACATATCCCTCCTCACACTCCTCAGTTCATCCACGTGTCAGCAGACACAATTGTAGTATGTTGTTTAACTCCTTACCATTCCAACCTCTTTTTTAGAGGGGTCGTGTAGGGAACAGGATGTTCAGGATTAGATAAACAGTCAACAGTAGATGTCACATAGACGTGTTGTACATCATCTGAAAGCTGGGAACCTGAAGATTAATTTGAGATGCAGCTCAGCATTGTGTGTCAAATTGTTCTAGTCATTACAAAGAAATACAATGATGATAGAAGTATATGATGAAACTGCATGCTTTTTGCCCCAAACTGCATGTGATTATCATATTCACCATCATCATCATACTACCATACCATTTTCATTCACATATCTTGAGGTCTGAGGTCAAGGGACCCCTTTGAAAATAACCATGCTAGTTTTTCTTCGCCAAAATTTAGCGCAATTTCGTAGTATTATTTAGCATTCTTTCCAACAAGCTAGCATGACATGGTTGGCACCAATGGATTCCTTAGGCTTTCCAGTTTCACTTGATATCAGTATCTTCCCTCTACCTTCAGCCTGCTACAGCCTCCAAAAGACAAAATAGCAGGTTGTCGGGGGGCCTTCAAAGTTTTAAGGGGTTAAATTAGGCTCAAATAAATAGTCTCAAGTATTTGTGAATAATGATTTTGGTATTATTGTCCCTCCCGGTATTTCATTTTTATGATCACCAACTAATGCAGACTGGTCCTATCAAGCAGTCCGCGATTATATAGCAAGTTAGCTTAAAAAAAGCTTAAAACATTAGCAGATTTTTTTATTACAATTACTTTCCAGAGAGATCTGCCTGATGGTAAGACTGGGAATGTCAAGGTAGACCATGATTCATTTATTAAATATGAAAAGGACAATAAAGATGTTTGTTTTTGGTTGTGGACAAAGCACGGTGGTCATGATTGGTTGATTAAACAGATAAAATCAAGAAGCAGAATATCTCACTCTGATAGAGTGTCCTCTGCTTCTCCAAAATATAACTTTACCAAAGTGTAGAAAAGTGTCTGCCAGACTGAGGGGAGTACTTGTCTATTGGCAGTGAGTGCTTAGTCCGCTTGGTCCTCTGAATTCCAACTAAGGACTTTGTACATCAATATTGAATCGTTTAGAGAGAATTGTGAAGCATCCAAGAATCAATAATCTTTTCACCCCAACCTGATGGGAGGGAAAGTGGAAAGTATCACTGGACATTTACCTCAATGTTTTTTTTTTGGGGGGGGGGGGAATGTATCAGGACTGCCTGATCCTGATCTCACCTGAAACCGCTCATTATAAGAAATTGCTGAGTCAAATATGAGCAGAAGATATCAGAAAGGCATTATTCAACCCAGAATCTCAGCACCCGGCTTTATTTTTGGCTGGACCGCAGCAAAGCACAGGCCAACTATTGGTCGGTTGAGTTGGAGTTTCCTCATTGGCCATTGCTCTTTCAAAATGAATAGGCGTGACGTGTTTCCGCTGGTGACGTCTTTGCCTCTGCGATCAATCATCTGATTCATTTCCTCAATTCATACATGGTTGTTGTTGCTATGCAACGTGTTTGTTACTCCCTCGGCAAACCTCGACCCAGAAAGCCTCTGTTTTTTTCCTTATACATTTTTATTTTCCTCTATATGTGTTTCAAATATGGTATTTCAATCATTTCCCTGTAGGGTGTTGACACAGTTTGATGCATATGTTAGTAGTGTAGTGTGGGTGTAGTCCAGAGCAGACAGGTGTTGCCTATAGGCACAGAGAAGAAACAGTAAAGCTGTCAAGTGGTCGTTAAAGTGGAGTGGGTTTCAGTTTGTCCATGAATAAAAGCTGCAGCAGCTCACCAAAGTGAGCATGAGCTTCGGCACTGGAGGCAAAGCAAAAGTTTCCCCGTTGCTTCCTGACCACGGTCTGGAAGCTGAGGCAGGAAAGCTATCTTGCTCTGAACATTTGAGGCTGTGGGCATGTTCATAATGGTCATGGGATGTAACCTAGATCTGTTTAACAAAGCAACATTAATTACACAATAACACTTTAGATAAGAACACATTTTTTGAAAATACTGTAGCATGATCTTATTGTTGAATTTATCAAATTAAATCAGTCCTGCATCATTTGTCTCAAACTTATCTTAACCATGTCATGATGCACTACTTCAGTACACTTGGAGAACAGATATTACTGGGACCACTACAGAAAATTGCAGATGAACATTTAATATCCAGGAATTCACATTATAGACTCTACTTCTGACTTCTCCTGTAACAATTTGTATTTGTAATTTGGCCATAATTTAGCACATTGACCATATACGGTCCAGCCATGTACTAGGATTCCACCTAGTCTTGCTCTACTTTGTATAGGTAGGCATGTGTAGGCTGTAGCCTTTTAGAGAAAAGGTTTAAGCTTTGTGCTAAGTGCCCTGCATGTTAAGTTAATAATGGCACAAATCAACAGCTTGAAGATGTTATTGAGAAACATCAATAAAAGAAGAATCTTAATGTGCAACTCCCTAACAAAAAGTGTGAAACTCTTTTTGTGGAGTCTTAATAGAAAGTTTGTCCTTTGTGAAAAAGAATTAGGATGAAATTGGTGGATTTTAGGCTGTCAAAAGTTGTCAAAAACCATTGTAAAGTGTCCGAGGACATGCCTTCGATGTCATACCTATTAGTCCCAAGGTGAGTCTGAGTCAAAGAACTTCTACTTTTCTTTCAACCCTCTTTATGTTTCATCAGCAGTTTCCTTCCTGTCTATCCTCTGACTGCCTTTGACATTAAAGCCCAGTTGCTCCCTGATCCCTGGAGGCTGCTAGCAGATGAGTGGTGTCTGCATTACAGTACAAAGGCCATTTGAGTATTTTTAAGAGAAGCCAGACCCAGGGAGCGAGGAGACGGATGAAATAGTGAAGTATCAGTGGCAGAGTTTCACTCCACAAACCATAATGCAGTGATTAGTGAGTGATTGGATCATGAGATTAGATGACATTAAGGCCAGTCGTCCTGCCTGGTAGACGGACACTGAAAAGTTGAATTCAGGTTTTACAAGCCACCACGAATAAATTTATAGAAAGGATCAGAGTTCATTGTTATTATTCAGCTGCTGTCTAATAAAGTCAGTTTATTAGCTAGAAGAGTTCACCCATGCCTCTTTTGTTGAAGGGTGAGTTGTTAAATTCAAGGCACGTTGATAATGAATTACATTTACACAGATGGTTTTGTGGGTAAGATACATCCAGTCCTGCCAAAGAGCAGGCGATTCAGCTCTTTATTTTAAAGCCCAGATTGCATGTCACTGCACAGAGAGGCAATCCATACGGAAGATGATGTCAGATCCATATCGCACCGAGTGGAGTTAATTTACTAAACCAGCTGAGCAGAAAAACAGCCAATTGTTGGTCCTGGTACACGCTATAGTCTGCACAATTACAAAGCCCAAAAGTCAATTTCTCAGATTTCTACTCAAAGAAACATGCTTTCATTTAGACTCACTGTCACTACATTTACCCTTTGCTTCGCTTGCTAAAACTTAGTCACAACTTTTCCAACTTGATTACCACTTTCCACGGTATAAAATACACCAGTTCAAGGCAAATCAGTCGGTCTCATACTCCTTGATTATTGCATTTAAGAGTATAGCTTTGCAAATGCTTTTGGGAAGTGAAAGAGAGGTGGTTGCCCATAACGTGCATCCTTTGCATGTGACAATATTAGGGAATTTACGATACCAGAGATCTAGTAGTCGATACCAATACTAGTGAAATTCAACAATTCTCGATACCCTATTCGATACCACGGTAAAAACAAAAACAATCAATTTGTAATGTATATATGTGTTTATATATATCCTCAGATTGCAAGCGGGCATCGTACGGTAGCTTCAGTACTGTAGTAAACGAGTACCGTCACGTTTTTAGAATTTAGGCATCAACTTGGTACTGAAGCATCGGTTCTCGTGACATCCCTAGACAATACTGTACTGTATGTCACTGTGTTAGGGACTGACAGAGGGGGGGTCATCAGCAGTACGGAGATGGACAGCCGAGTTCGTTCTTGTTCCCACAACGTCAAATACCGATGCTTTGTCACGGCCGTTGACATTCGATACCGCCGCACAAAGCACCCTTTAGTACTCGATACCTGATGATGCACCGGGCTGTTTGCTCTTTGCATTGGCTGGACTAAGTTAACGTCTTATTTATATCTTTTTTGTCTTAGGTATCTCTTGCGGTACTGAGAGGACACAGTAAGTTAGGCTGGTAGTTTACTTTTTTTCTCGACATCAGAGGGCCAAGGTTTAAGAGTCATGGTTCGCTCATTAAATGTAATGGTTGGAAAAGGTCAGCCTTTGCTTTTTATTTTCTCCAGTACTATCTTCCTTTGATGTCAGTATAATAAAATATGACTATTTATGGTGGAGGCATGCGTTTCCCCCCAGTCACTCATGGAGTCTCAAGGAAAATATTTGTAACTAAAAACTGATATGATTCTGAAAGACTAAGAAATATCTGTGTTTGTGTGCGTATTTGTTGGGCAAATACTTTGGTGCTTCAAAACAAAGTGCCGCAGTGACTGTTGTTTAAGACACTTCCTTTTGGCTGCAAGTTCTGCTTATTATTTCTTTCTTCCTAGTTATTTCCCCATGCATTATGGTCCTTATAGGAGTTTCTACTGCAGTGACAATAATTATGTGCTTCCCACGCTCGTAAACACTGCTGTTTGATTGGACACTAAGTCGGAGCTGCTGGGGACCGGATCTAACTTTCTGCAGTGGTGGGTGTGCTCAATGTCCTCTGTGCCACCCAGTGACTCCCATGTCTGACATATCTTGCTCAAAATTGAACTCCTGGGGCTCCTATTCATCCTGTTGAGTCCAACTTGGTAAAGTTTGACAAGTAATTTTGTGGTATTGACCAATAGCAAACTCGTCTAGACAGTTGTGACCTTTGAGAGAATGGAGAGAATGGAGAGTGACACTGCTCTGCTGCAGTATAAAGGGTTCCATAACAAAGGCAAGGTAGCAAACAGTTATGAGTTGAAATACATCTGTTGAGTAACGTTAACTTACTGTCGTCTTGTGTCGTCGATGTGTAGAGGGGCAGTCTGTCTTGGTGAATTTATTACAATCAAGTTCAAACACTGTTGACATATTTACAGTTAAGGTGTTTGTGTGACCAATGAAACTAACATTTGGACAGTGACACATTTTTATATAAACACTTTGTATGGAACAGAGGGGTGATGCTTTAAACAAGTTGATCCAATGTGGGGAAAAACAACACTTTTTACAGACATTAGGTTTGTTTCCATCCACCTGTTTATTGCATGTTTTGAATTTGCGCATTAAAAAACCTGAGTGTAAACAACAAAAATATTTCAAAAAGGTTTTTACGTTGAGGTGGAAAGGTTAAAAGCAAAATGCACAAAAGTGTAATGGAAACAGACTTGGCGAATTAATCACAACATACATGAAGCATGTGGCTTAAACGTCCACTGAAGAGATGAAAAATGATGGCAGACGACATCAGATCTGTGAGGAGCGATGAGGAGACTGTAACCTTCCTAAAATGAATACATGAAACAAACATAAATGCCATATTCACATCATGTTTTCTCCATTTTTCCCACCATTATGGGGTTTGACTGGCTCTCTATTATGTTATCTCACTGCGCCCTCTTCTTCGGTAATGGCATAATGGCACCTGACTGGAGAATTACCGACAACCAACTACTAATTTGCATAACAATAGTGGATGAAAACACACATGCATTTGCATTTTCTTTTACAGATTTTGTAAAAATTTGGTCAGTATGTCTGTCATGTCTGTAAAGGGGAGACTCGGTCAGTAGGGACCCCTTTGAAAATGGCCATGACAATTTTTCCTATCCCGAATTTAGCATAAGTTCGGAGCGTTATTTAACCTCCTTCACGACAAGCTAGCATGACATGGCTGGTACTAATGTATTCCTTAGGTTTACTAGTTTCATATGATGTCTGTCAACGCGGGTTAACCCTTTCAAACATACAATCAACCCTGGTTCGACCTTAGTTGAGTCCTCGGTGTGAAAGGGGTATTAGTCTTAAGTTAGTTACAGCAACTTGGGCATCATACTGAGTGTACTGTACATATGATTACGTGCAGCCTGTGGACATGTTCTCGAATGTATATGTGCTCATATTGAGGTCACTGGCCTGTGGCCTTTTGGAGAAACTGGAGCTCTGATGCTGAAATCAACAAATTCATAATTAATTCATCTTAGGCCGACGGCAGTACAGACCTTCTCAATAGACCACATGCTGCTGTTTGATGTTATACCCCCTGCTTCACTGTCATTATTTTCACTCTGAGGAGAATACCACCTCCTGGTTCTCCTTCTTGTGGTCTAAAACCAAAAGTGCCCAAATTATGAACATTTTATCAAAAGCTGTGGTTTATCACCATAGTAACCATCGTCCCTGCTGTCATTTTATTCCAGTTGTTTCTCAGCGTAGTTTGATGGATGACGAACCTCACGGAGCCAGTCTCTCACAAGCTCTATTTCTGACTGGTGTCATACGTACCAGACCGATCGCTGAATTATGGGGAGTGTGTCGATAATGGTGTGACTCAGCTCCCCTCAGAACCCCCGAATCTTTTAGCAACTATTAAAAGTTGGCATTGTACATAAAAAAATGAAGCAACTTTTGTCAGTTTGACAGATCAGTTCAGCTCAGTAAAGGGGAGACTCGTGGGAACCCGTAGAACTCATTTTCATTCAGATATCTTGAGGTCAGAGGTCAATGGATCTTGAAAACTGCCATGCCAGTTTTTCCTCGCCCAAATTTTGCCTAAATTTGGAGCGTTATTTATCCTCCTTCCCGACATGCTACCATGACACAGTTGATACCAATGGATTCCTTAGGTTTTTCTAGTTTTACGTGATACCAGGACTGACTCTGTGGCCCAATTCCAATCCAGTCCCTACACCCTCCCACTCCGTGACGGAGTGAACTCCGTTTGTTGTCACACTCACAGCTCAATGAAGCTCCCTTCTTTAAGGTCAAGGGTATAAATACAGCGGCCACTTTCCCTCTCTCCAGCAAGGAAACAAAAATACTTTATTGTTCCCTGGGGAAATTCAGTTATTTTTGCTCCCAATCTAGACTATAAATAAATAAATGATATATATACATATATAGATATAAACATGGAGAAATCAAAAGTAAATATAAATGACAAATATTTATAACAGTGCTAATAATGATGCTGAAAAAATACGATCTATCATTAAGTGTGTAAAAATGCAAGAATAGCATAAATAAATACTAATGTTGGTTTAAATTTACTGCATAAATAAATACAGTGTTAATGCCAGGGAGGGCTAAACCACATTATTAAGAAGTAGAAGAGGTTAAACCTACTTTTTCTTGGAATATTAGATGACAGTGACATAATCCCTGAGAAAGGGCAGATTGATAGCTGATCACTTGAATAATTCCCCTTTAATTAAAACCACATTCCCACATTTGGCCTCCTGATGACATTCATTAAAAATGCAATAACCTATGCATTCATATTGCATGCGTTTGCAAAAAGTTGGCACGGGTCTGACAACAAGTCCAAGTTCAGATTGTCATCAGCATCAAATTGCCACCATTCGTCCCATCTTTTTTTTCTTTTTTTTTTTTTTCAAATTTGATTATCTCATGCTTTAATTTGAACTGCTTTCCAGACAACAAATTAGTTTGGAGGGAATCTGAGGCAGAGAGACTGAAGGTGAGGGACAGATGGGAAGCATAGACTCTGGTCTCAGCTAAATGAGCTGTTGCTAGAATTATTGGTCAGATCAATCCCGCGGTGCTAGGACTGTCTTCCTGCAGGCCAGCAGTAGGAGTTTTATGATGTTGTTCTCCTGGAATGGGACACACAGAGTGAGACTGTATTTTACCTTGTAAGGCCTCCGGTCGTTTTCAGGAGTGTATGATAATTGTTCAAACCCTGAACTGCGATGTGTGTTCTCTTAAAGTTCCCCTTCAATTTCCCTAATCAAAAATATACTGACATTTACTGTAAACTAGATGTCGAATTCTCCTTCCCCCGTTCCATTGTATTTACTTCACAACAAGTCATTGCCAGACAAATCACAGCCATTTATCTACAACAACACTAACTGGCGACCCAGAGATACCACGTGATACCACCGTCGTTTTTCTATTGGCTCACAAGCCTTGTTAGAAGTGGAAACCAAACGTCAGATATCTTCACTGCCAGCATTTTTAAATGATTAATCATAATATTTTTTTTTTCAGGAAAAGCCATACTTGTATTCAGCGCCTTTCTTAAGGCTGTGTAGATGTATTGTTTTTTTTTAATATATTTTATTTCTCTACATAAAAAGACCTTTAAGCACCATATACACCATAAACCATACACTGCGAGACCAGAAACACAGCAACTACGAACATGGTAATTCAAACAGTGCTCGAAAAGAAGTGCTGATTCAGCTTTATGGTAATTGTAGAAGCTTGTATTGGATTATATTCCGCTGTAAGGGCAGGGTCAGGCAATGAAATGTACATGAAGCCTGTAAATGAAATGGTAGAAATAGCCTTCAGTATAATGCAGTCTTTATACAACACTACTACAAGGTACAGCCTATATAATTACCATAGGACTGAGTCAGCGTACAAACACGTAGTAAGCTCAATAGAAACTGAATATTTTAAGGTGGTATGAGGTGCAGGGCTACTGTGTTGCATACTGTAACACTGTGCAGGCGATTCCATTTCGTGGATACTGTGCCCCGTTGCACACTTTAACTGGAAAGCTCAAGTTTTTGAGGACAAAGGTGATCTTTTTTGATAGTTTATATATGGATTGTTGGTAGTTAATAGACATATACATTGAATTAATAGCTAGGTTATAGGTGACCAGAAAAAAACAGAAAAGAGCAGCGGCGCTTGACCGAACTCTACCGATAACTGATGCCCTGTGGGCGACTCATTGGTTCTGTGTTGGTATACAGTCGTTTATCTTAAGGCCTTAGTTGTTACTGCCAATAGTAAAAGGATTAATTTGTCATTCAGACAAACTGATGATGAAGCTAATCCTATCCGTGACCCGGACTCCATTGATTAAGACCCGATGAGTGAAAATGTGCTGAGACAAGAGGATGGGACCACATTTCAATAGCACTTGTTCTATCAGACTGTTTTCCTGCCCGTCAGCTCTTTGCAGGCAGCAGGGGGATCCTGGGAATCCTGCTGATGCTGGAGAGCCACAATGATTCGGGTTAATTTGATTGGTAGTCTCCAGAAAGAAACCTCATGAATTAGAAAGTTATGGCCTGATTATCACATAAATTGCCCTGTTAAATAGATTAAACTTTCTCTGCAGTGTGTGCGTACCTGTGCATTGTTTGTATTCGTGTGAGAGAGGGAACGAATCAGAATGTGAGATCCATCCGAGATAACTCACTCTCCATTACTTATATCAACAGCGCAGATAATGCTGGTGTGGTTCTTTATTACCATCATCAGTTTTATTGGTGTTGTTAATACTACGGGTTTGTTCCTCTGGCACTCTAATGCAGAAGAGATGAGTGGATCAATCACAGCTAGATTGGCTCCTGGAGGAGAAATAACCTGCAAGAGGCGGAGAGAGAGAGAGACGAGCGGAGTGAGCGGCGGAAAGATAAAAAGCAACAGAGAAAAAAGAAATGACGATATGAAAGCATGAACAAAATAATTGAACAAACAAATGGGCAGAGATGAGTTATTAGTCGAGAGAGAGGAACCGAGTGAAAGAAAATGGGTTGCTCTGGATTGTGTGTGCATAAAAAAAGATTTACATTTAGGAAAAAAAAACACAAAAGTACACAGGAGGAGCTAAGAAGTGTTTTTGTTCTTTTTGAAAATGAAAGGATGAGTTTTTGCAAGGAGTGAGGAGAATCAAGATGAAAATAATAGAAAAACTCTGACAGTAAATACAGTGAGTGCTTTATTTTTCTTACAGTCAAAAGTAGGCTACTACCAGGAGCAGAGATTGTGTAATACTAAAACTACTGTGTGTTTCCTGCTCTATCTTATTTGTTTCACTGATGGAAACCTGAACAGAGGATGAGATGAGTTGGATTCTGTTTTGTTTGATGTTTTTGTCTGCAAACGTTCATAACTGTACTTCTAGTTATCCACCGCATCAACAAGTAAGCAAACATGGTCAGGTCTGTCTTTGGTTTGGCTCCCAGGTAGTGGGCAACTCTGGGTCTGAGAAGTGAAGCCAATGCTGAAGTGCCTTAAACTGACATTCTTTCTAACAGCCAGCAGGGGGCGACTCCTCTGGTTGCAAAAAGAAGTCTGATTCTATAGAAGTCTATGAGAAAATGAGCCTACTTCTCACTTGATTTATTACCTCAGTAAACATTGTAAACATGAGTTTATGGTCTCAATCTCTAGTTTCAAGTCTTCTTCAATACAGCATGATGTTCATTTAGTAAATTATGGTCCCATTTAGAGTTAAAAAGACCATAAAGCAGGGGATGCTTTAGGGGCGGAGATACCTTGTGATTGACAGGTCGCTACCACGGCGTTGTCCGGTCTGGGAGTTGTTTGTGTTTTCGTCTTATAACTTTAACCCTTTCACAGTGTGTTTTCACTTCATGAACATTAATGATAACTTTTTGGGTCGCCTAGAAATGTCTTATTCAGCGTTCGGTTGTACTTAGCTCCACCCTCTCGTATCACTTCTGGTTGCAAAGATCCAAAATGGTGACAGCCAAAACTCGAGGCTTCAAAGCGGCAGTCCACAAACCAATGGGTGACGTCACGGTGACCACGTCCACTTCTTACATACAGTCTATACTCCCAGGTCTATCTATGGCTAGGATGAGTAATACCACAGGGGAATAGGAGAATAAACCAGATACCTTAATGGTTCGACAATTTTGTGTTCAAAAGAATAAGACTGATGCTGTTTAGATGCAAACATACAGAAATACACACAAATACGTACGTCACAGTCCCAGTTCACTAAACTACATGATAGACAGACAGAGTATTTCTTTACATTTTGTGTGTGTGAAAAAAAGCTGAGTTACAAAGAGAAGTGAAAGAGGAATCAACAAAATTCAGAAAAAAACCTTGAAGTACTTGATACGACATGTGGGGTGTTAGCGTCTGTGAATGGGTGAACGTTTAGGCTGCCAACCTTATTATGTTAAACTCAATATTGCACACACAAAAAAACAGTTATCAGTCCCTCAGTTCATCGTTTTGGTGTCAGAATGTTGTTGCATTATAATTGCATTATTTCAGTGGAACTGCCTTCAGTACTTTACGTAATATTTGTTAAAGTTTCTTCCTTTGGTAAAGCACCATTTTTCTCCTTGAATGTCTCATTTGGACGTGAAGAAAGTAATAGAAAGTCGGGAGGCTCCACTAGACAGCAATCTGTACCAGCTGATGAAATAACATCACAGAATCACTCGCAGTGTTTTCACTGCCCAATCCATCATGGCCCCCGAGTCTCCACCACTCACTTTATGTTCCCGTCCAGCTGCACCCTAACTCGAGATGGTGTTGTTGATGCAAATGCAGTAAAGGAGCCAGTATGTTCAGGCTGCTGGTGCCTAACGTCCTACCAGCTACTGGAGCTAACAGAGTTAACGGTGAATTTCAGAGTTCTCTTAAATGAAAACAAGCTTTGGAGAGTTTGTTCTTGCCTGTGTGAGTGTTTTGTACGTCTCCAGTGTAAGTTCGCTTGTCAGAATCTAATTTTGAGCAACTTTTTGACACCCGCTTCTGTGGTCTGTTATTTTGCGACCGCAGACGACAGACCACAGTGGAACTTATAATGCAAGAGCGAGTCTGCCGTAGTGTTGAAAGGGGACATGAAATTATGACAACCCACAATGTGATGTCGCCTCCTGTTTGACAATTTTCACCAGGTGTGTGATTTATAAAACTAAGGCTACAGTATTATCTCTCGGGGAGACGTAGCCTGGGGCGGGAGACCTGTTCAGCATTTTTAAGGTAAGGAGACGGTTGTTGATCTGTGATCCTTACGGTTCCCCCTCCCACGGCTCGGGAACTGGTTAATTACACAGTCTAATCATCAGAGTGTGAAATAAAGTTTCACTGCCGATTGTTATCAGATGATATTAAGTAAAAATATGTGATCGGGAGATCGGCATTTATATGCTTTCTAGTCGCCGATCCCTGATTAAGCTACATAGAGAACAACAAATCCGTGCTAGTAACGTTGGCAGCACCGGAGCGGTTAACGTATGGAGGTTCCATTGAACACATTATGAAGTGTTCGGACTCTATTCAGTAAAAATGATGACGTTATCATGATATGTTCAAATGTAATCGTGTAAAATGTAGCGAGAAATTTGAATAGATCCAGTTGTTTGAAGGAGACGTTTTCACAGCAATATAAAATAGATATTAGAGAGTGAATTATGACTTGTTTAACTTAACTAAGCAGCTTCAAACACAGAATTAGAACTACTAATGCCAAGATTTTTATTTATCAATAAAAATACAATCTTTTATTTCCTAATCATTTGAATTGTGTGTTTTTCTGCAAACAACCACTAGAGATGACTAAAACAGAGTAAAAGAATAACATTTATATTAAAAAACAACAACAAAAAACTATCTGTATTGGACGATATGGCTCACTGACGATTGCCGATCTGTATCTGCGGCAAAAAAAAACATGATGGGGACATCTCTAAAAGTTATATTTCCTCCCTTTTTTTCTGCTTATCCGATCCGCGACTCGATCGTGATAGGATCCGAACTTACATTAGCCAAAGTAGTAGTGGCTTTCGTGTGTTATCTTTGTGAAAAATGCTTCAAAACAGGAAATCAACCAAACGGATATTGGATCGGTCGATCCTAATGACGTGATAAAATGGTGTTTGCTGTCAGCACTAAAAGCTTGATTGGAGAATCCCTTTTAGAAAGATGTCAGATACAACCACCTCGCCTATAGTTGTTGTAAAATGAAGAGCAGATTGGAGATGATGGGGCAGATCAGGGACAGGCGGACGGCAAAGAGGAAAAAGTTTGAAATGAAAGGGAAGACAGATGGTGATGGGAAGAGTCGACGTGGAGGGGTGTGAGTCTTCTGTTTCACATCACAAAAAGTAGACGAGAGAAATGATTTCTTTAGCAGTTTGACATGGTTAAAAATTCAAGAGAGAGGCAAGAAGTGGTGCAGAGACTGGGGAGCCGGAGGGGAAGAGTTTAGGAGCAGCAGGAGAGAGAAAGAGAGAGAGAGAGAGAGAGAGAAAGGGAGGGATGGCAGTAAGACAGAAGAAGCCAAGGCTGTGTTTTGTAGTGTAATTAGAAGAGCTCTTACCCCGGGCCGCCATCAGGGATGTTTCTGTTCTCCACTTGAGCTCCTTGTTGTTTATCTGCACAGCTGGTTGAGAGACGGCAGGGAGCGGGGGGGAAACAAGACTAAGCGTGCGAGTTGGAGACGGAGCATGTGAAGGCTTCGGGGTGTCATGTTTTTGAGGAAAATATGCACACACCTGTGGAGTTTGGTTGCTTCTGTGCTTTGCTGTTACTTGTTGTCAGTTGTACTTTCTCAGATATGTGCACGTGTGCTGTATGCGTCATTATGTGTCTGCTTAGCTGTATTTAGAGCCCTTCATGCCTCCCTGAAGCCATCACAATAGCCTTGTAGATATTTTTGATTAAGTGTGAAGGACAAGTTGAGCAGCTTTGTGTGGTGTGGCCAAAACAGCACACCACAACCTAACAGATTCATTCATCAACAACAAGAGTCCCGACTGAAAAAAAGGTGAATTTCACAAAATCTCTCACGATCAAACGTGACTTTAGTGTAAACAAACATGGCAGACGACAGGCAGGAAGAATTAGCGATTTTAGTTTTTACTTTGTACTGAAAATTCACAAAGGATGGAGGGATGACCTGTTAAATACACACTCGCGTTGTTCCCACAAATTAAGAAGTTGGTCCTCCATTTCTGAGCTTCCATCTTACTACTACTTTATGCTTCGCGGTTTGCATTAGCTCATGAGTTAGCCACCGCATGACAACGATGGTTGTCCTTCCTTCTTCAGTCAGCTTGGTTCCACATCGGCTGTCCTCAGGGTTCCCCACACACAACAGGATATCCGATCCTAAATATTGAACATGATTAATATTTACGATTTGAGATCGGTGCGGCCAGGATGGACTTCCTAGCCGATCGGGGGATGTAAAAAACACTCCTAACATACTTCACACTACAGGAATATCTGGCAAGATAATCTTTAGAACCATCAAAAAATCAGGGCTTTGCTGACGATTGTTGGGCCCAAAATGGTCTTGATTCTCGTGTAGTGTGTGCCCCGCATTAGCTGTATTTAGAGCCCTTCATGCCTCACTGCAGCCATCACAATAGCCTTGCAGATATTTTTGATTAAGTGTGAAGGAGGTGAGCAGCTTTGTGTTTCTGCTCCCTCTTTCATTTCATCTGGCAAAGTCACCGGACGAGTTTTATTCACATCGGCATTATGCAATAGCTTAAGCACAAGCAGGCTTACATAAGTATTCTTTACCGCCCCATTTTCCACAATGTACAGCTCCACCTTTATTAAAGCAACTAATTAACAGAAATGCATGTATTAAAATGTGATTAGATGGAACAAGCGTCTGTGTTGCCGGGCTAACACCGTTAGTCACAGTTGTAAAAGTTATTACAATTATAATAATGTACTATTCTAATTATAATATCAATCACGTTATTGATTGTGTGTGTATGCACAAGTGCTGGGTCGCTTGGGAATATGGTAGATTACAGGTGATGGTGTGCTAATGATTTCCCGTGTGCGTGACCATGAATGGAATTGCTTGTCCAAGCCATTTAAGGGATGTAGACCTTCTGCAGCACAGGAATCTGTTGACTCAGCAGCGTGGTCGTGATTTTACTCTAAAGGTCTGTCTATAGTTGGTTTGAACCCTTTCCTCTTGTTGTGGGAACTCATATATAACAGAACCTGTGGCCAGTTGATTGGAGTATTGGAGTAAGGGATTTGCCTTTGAGTTTGCCGACCCAAGAAGTTGAAGAAGTTTGTGTTTTAGAAGCCCAGTCCATCATGACTGCCAGATCAGCAGCACACGTTTCCAGCTACAGTGAACAAAATACGATCTTTATTCGCAGTGAGCTGGAAAGACCAGCAGAAGTGATAAAGTAAGTGTCAAGTTGTTCAGATGAGGAGTATACTGCACACAGAAGCACATCTCTTTCTTTCTCTTCATTTTTCTTTTCTTCTCGTCATCCCTTTTCCCTTTTCTTTCTGTTGCAACTGGAGATAAATTAAGCGGAACAGGATTTACTACAGGGTTACTTCAATAAAGAAGTATAGGTAGTTCGCAATGCCATTACAAGGCTTCTTATTCAAAATACCACTTATCTCACTCCCAACTTGTCAAATATCGCCACTTGGTCAGTGCCCCTCGGCATCAGAGACCAATGCACGGGGTACCCCCTTGTGTTACTTTTGGATTTACAAAGGATTAGGAAACGGTCGTTGTTGACGTTAACTTCACTGACTTGACTTACGTGACTAACGACTCACGGGACTGATGATGCCAACGAGTCACGTGACTTACAACGTACGTGAAGTCTTGTGTTTGTTTGACCCGTCCACCAAATACTCCCGCCCGCCCTTAGCGGCCTTTCAAGCTATTAATACTACGTCACTTGCTCCGACCGTTGAATAACGCCGTGGGGGGGTTTACATTGGAGTTAGATGAAAGCCCGGTTCGTCATAAGCTGTTGCTGCTCCGTGGTTGGTTTCCGATGCCAAGGGCCACTGGCGAATTGGCAGTGTTTGACGAGTTGGGAGTGAGAACGGGTTGCTTTTTCTTAATTTATCGAGTTAAAACATACAAAAGGTACTAAAAGTAGAGGCAGTGGCTCGGGTTCCCAATGCCTAAAGATGTAGAACTCAGAGTGCGCTAAACACGGCCCATCCAAAACTATAAAACACTACAGAACAAACCAATACTGCAAAAGCTGAAATGGTATAAAATAAATCACTACTGTAGCCAGTCCAGTGGCGAACCTGTATTATTTTAAGCCTGGACTGTATAGTCTATTCTGCTTCTCACTGCTGGGTTTTTTCCTGGAGCCATATGATTCTACACCAGTACGTAACGGGGGCAGGCATCAGGAAAAGATGCTATAAAAGTCGATGGAAAAAGACCTTTCAAGTAAACAGAAATCTTCTTGTACCTGCTACTGCTTTTTCTAGCATAGACAAAATGTGGATGCTGCTTCCACCCACCATAACACGCCTCCACTCCACTCCACTTCACTCAGAAAGACCAAAAAAGAAAGAAGCCAGAAAGCTGACAAAAACATCACACGGTATGTATAGAGGAGAAAATTCATTCATTAACATGCACACTTAAAATCCAGCTTGTACACTGATGCAATCCCTTATTATGCAGCAGTGTACAAGCTGGATGTAAACGCTATAAATCTTTGGAATTATCCAATCTCCAGACTGACTTCTAAGCTATACTCAAACACACAAGCCCCCCTCCCCATCAACAAGACCTTGAGCCGACTAAAGACTGAGCTTTGTTCACAAAAAATGAAGCAATTTGTTCAGTCGACTGAGAGTTCTATTTTAAAATATGAAAAGACATTTATATGCAAGGCTACAGCCTCCGTCTCAGAGCTCCATAATGCAGTATACAGTTCTCTGCAGTGTAGCCTATTACCAGAGGCCGTTCCCACATCCAGCATTATGACCTCTACAAAAAAAATCCCCGTAAGAAGGATATTGATTGCCTGTGGTTTTACAAAGCCCTCCTGAACAGCTTGCTTTTACCTTACATCAGCTGTGTATATACCTGACATGATCACAAATATGGCTAGTGAGCTGATCAGAAAAAAAAGCAGCTTTTAGGTAGAGTCCCCTGAGAAACTAAAGTGCTGAAACGGAGCATCCTAAGCCCCTGAAGTCTTTAACCACCACCTCTACACACAGGAGGTACAGCTGACGAAATGATGCGCCGTGTAGTAAATGTCGAGGTAATCACAAAGGAAAGGACTGAGGGTCATATGAGGCTGAATGCCAAACAGCAGTCTTTCCAGGGATTAAAGAAGAGTCTTGCAAAAAAAGCGCTTTGATATGTGTTTTCAAAGCAACATGAAACAATTAACAAAGCTCACGGGTGAAGAACAAGAGGAACTCATGCAGTATATATGGGGTTTGTCAAAGTCTGATGATTGATTTCCAACCTAATTTGACACAGCTTTGTGTCGGTGTTTTCAGTGGGGAGCTACTTACTCTCTAATTCTCTTTTCCTTCAGTCCTAACTTTATTTTTCTACCTCTCTGCCGGTTAACAGCGAACTTTTATCGAAGTGGTGTGTCTCAGCTGTCTGCGTTGTAACATTTTTAACGTGTTTCGTTATCGATTATGCACAGCAGCGTTTTCAAATTAGTTTTACAATTGGATTTCCTTGTATAAATTAAAGTTAATACAACAAATAGGACGGAGTGTAGTGCTGAGGTTCCTCATTCCTTTAGTGAAACGCTGATCAGGGATTATCTGGTATGTTGTTAAAAAACAAATCATTGAAAAGGAGTTGGATTTGCTCGAAATGCAAGAACTCAGGGTGTGTAAAGTTTCATGATATCACATGAATGAAACAGGAGATCATGAACATCATTCATGTGTTTGTCTATTATTTACAGAGCCCCCCTAGACCCCCGAGGAGAAAATTTGTATTAACTCGTTCCCTGGAGTTACTTCATAGAGCACTTCTTCCAATCCTTCCTGACAGTCCACGCATTGCTGATGTACGGAGCCCCCCTAGATGATATATTTCGGTAAAGTTGGAAAGACATTGACGGATTCAAACTTCCTGGATCAATAATTTATAACAGAAACGTTGTTAAAACACAAACAACGTCTCTTTCTAACATTAGTAAGGTAGACAACAAGCTACAACCTCATTAAAACGAGCCGTCCTTCGAGCTGGACGCATCAGGTTGGTCTTTATGTGCAGCTGGCTGTGAGACGAGTGGTCAGGGACCGTCTACAAAGTGCAACCCCGAAAAGAGAAAAATATTCAATAACTTCCGTATTATAAAGTGTAGTACCACCAAAATCACTTCGCATATCAATGATCTCCTCATAGTTGTACTACAACACTTAGTTTGGAAAAGTATGCTTTTGCATAATTTTGGTGAATTTTTAGTGTAAAAAATATTTACTAACTCGAGGGAACGAGTTACTAACTTGAGGGCGCGACTTAATAAAAATGTTCTCCTTGGGGTGTAGGGGGGCTCCGTAATTATTCATTCTATGGCTGTCGATTAAAATAGTTAACCGCGATTAATCACAAATTAATAGCACATTTTGTTTGCACAAAGGGAGATTTGTCAACTATTTAGTAATCTTATCAACATGGGAGTGGACAAATATGCTGCTTTATGCAAATGTATGTATATATTTATTATTGGAAATCAATTAACAACACAAAACAATGACAAATATTTAGCATAAAACATATGCTCAAATCATAACATGGCAAACTGCAGCCCAACAGGCAACAACAGCTGTCAGTGTGTCAGTGTGCTGACTTGACTATGACTTGCCCCAAACTGCATGTGATTATCATAAAGTGGGCATGTCTGTAAAGGGGAGACTCGTGGGTACCCATTTAACCCATTTACATTCACATACATTCACATTCACATATCTTGAGGTCAGAGGTCATGGGACCGCTTTGAAAATGGCCATGATAGTTTTTCCTCGCCAAAATTTAGCGTACGTTTGCAGCGTTATTTAACCTCCTTCCCGACAAGCTAGTATGACACGATTGATACCAATGGATTCCTTGGATTTGATGCCAATATCTTCACTCTAGCTTTAAAACAGAGCCTCTGAAAGATCAATATCGCAATTTGCATTAACGCGTTATTATCGTGTTAACTTTGACAGCCCTGATTGTAATACTTATGCAAACAAATATTTTGTATTCTATCTTTGGAATTCATTTAAATCACTTTGTAGAGATCTTTCACTTTGACATTAAAGAGTGTTTCCTATCGATCATTTCTAAAACCTTAAATCTATATTGATAGTGTTGTAAAACAATGAAGGCTATTTGTTATGAATTGAATTTCCTCCTACAGGGTTAGAGTACTGCTTTGTGTTCAACACTGTTGTCTGCTGCCAATTCCCAATGGATTCCTTTAGGTTCTCCAGTTTCATATGATATCGGTATCTCCCCTCCAGCTTTTAAAACTGAGTCCGCTACAACCTCCGAGAGATCGATTGCATTCATGCGTTAAAGAAATAAGTGGCATTAAAACAAATTTCCGTTAACATGTTATTTTCACGTTAACTTTACTATCTTTTTATGTGTTCGTATTCTAATGGTCTCACAGTGAAAACATTTTTCTCAAATGTTTAACAAAAAACAGAACTCCCAGGACGTTTAACATTTCCAACCAATTTCATCAAACTTTCTTAAAGGCTGTTTGAAATTAATTTTTAATCTGCATTAACAAGAAAAACAAACATTCTTTTCCTTCCGTCTCACGTCTTCTCACTCGGTCTCTCCGTTCCCTCGCCTCTGGAATGAAATATGTTTGTTGAGTGGTTGTGTGTGTGTGTGTGTGTGCGTGCTATCTTCTTTTCATGAGACTCTAATAAATTGCACATTGTTTTTGAGAATTAGCCTTGGAGGAAGTTTTGGTATTTTCCACTCCACAGAGAAGTGATAGAGCTTGGCATAAAAGGTAAACAGTGACACCACTGTATTCCTTTAGAGAGGGAAGGGGGGGAGATTCACATATGAATATGAATTCAGTCATCGAGCCCACCTAATGACCCTCACATGTCTTCCTCTCTCACTCCGACATAGAACCACACAGCCCTCAGCTTTGATTGTATTAGATTTAAAGTTATGATCATGAGACCTCAATAAATTGCTTTATTTCTCTTTTTCTCCGAAGGCTTGTAAACCATGTGGTAGAATTACATACACATACACATTACCCTTTCATGGCTATACACTTAATGAAAGGAGTATAGTTTAAATCAGTTACAAACAGATATGATCAATATAATAGCATTTCATATTACCAGAATACTGTTTATGAAAAGGCCTTTCCTCTTAGCTGTTAGTCAGGGTTGGGAGAGTTACCGTAAATTCCGGACTATAAAGCGCACCTGAATATAAGCCGCACCAACTAAATTTAAAAAGAAAAAAAAAATTGTACATATATAAGCCGCACTTGTCTATAAGCCGCAGGTGTCCACGTTGTAACATGAGATATTTACACAGAAAGATGGTACAAATAAAGTTGTTTTAATTTTTTTAATTAACGAAATGCTTGTTTTCTGAACAATGCCTGTAACACGGCAGTTACACAGCAGTAACACGGCAGTAAAATGACAGTAACCTAACATGGCAATAACACTGCTGGTTTGAAAAATAACCAGCCTACTAGCCGTAGCCCGTTAGCCTACCAGAAAAGCCACTGATCGCTATGTTCATTTTCCTCCTGCGCACTGAAACCATTGAAGTCGTCTTCTTCAGTGTCGGAGTTGAACAGCCTCAGAATGACTTCATCACACACTTTCTCAGTCTCTCTGTCGTTGTCGCTCTCAGTG
>CAKAKQ010039248.1:0-18617 GCA_916700675.1 Helicolenus avius
CTCCCTTGTTTCCCTAGCTCTCAGTCTCCCATGATGCACCTCCTCTGTCTCCGTTCAACCTTTATAGAGATTTTTTACTCACTCCGTTTCCTGCTCTACTCGCTTTCCATCTCTCCTCACTCCCTCCCTCATTCATTGATGTCTGATCTAATTGCTCCAGCTCTGACCCTCGGGACCCGGGCACAGTGTAACAAGCTCCCAGAGGATGCACTCCGCCTCGGCCTTCGCGGCTGCATCCCTGAATCGCTATTTTCGTTTTATCTGTTTCCTTACCAACTAATCCCAGTGCATTCATTCATTAGCAGCTCTAATGCCATATAGCCCCAAGACACATGACATGATATTGTGATCCTGCTGTTGATGTAATGTAAGGCTGGCCGCAGCACAAGGTTGGGTCAGGGATGACCAATCGCAACAGACCTTTCTCTAGTTTCAAGAGTTTTTCTTATTCACATCTCACAGAGAGAGAGAAAAAGAGTGGAAGATAGAAAAAGGAAGAAGGGATGGAGTTAGTGGCAGGGAGGAAGAGAGAAACATAAACAGGGAGCGGTGGGAGGACAATGAAAAGGGAGGAAAAGAACAACCTGAGTACACGGAGAGGCTCTCAGGGCCACCGCAACAGACATTTAATAGAAAAGGTGAAATATGAAGATGCAGCCCAGTGAACTAAAGCAGATAGGATAGTGCACATTTTAACAGCTCTGGCTCCACTCCGGATTTTAGAAATATGACACACATTTTAACTTTTCTCCCACTGACATCTCTTTCCAACTCGATCCTGCGGTGTGATATGTCACACGTCAAGTGACATCCACGGATTGTGTCATCTCAAATGAATAAAACACACAAACTTACACATCATGCTTTGTTCAAAAGGAAATGTTGCTGTACTCAATCCCCTGTTGATCTGCATCCTATTTTCACTCCTGTTTGCTAGAGAGCCAAGATGCAGCTTTAAAAAAAAAAAACACATGAAAGAAGGGAAGCTCATATTCTCTCAACAAGTCCTCACGCATCACGCTTAGCCCTACGGTGAGATAAGCAAGTAGAGAGCGAGTGACTATGAGCAATGCATTTCAGAATTACCCCAGTTGTCAGTCATATTGCGTGAAAGTGTATGAGCACAAATAGCGTTCCTTGTTTCACTTTGACATGATGGAAGACAGCTTGACATCGCTTTTTACCACCCCTGCGCCTTCACATTAAAGCGAGAGCTGTACAGTATATACTGTGTGTGTGTGCTGTGTGTGTGTGCTTGTCTCATAAATATTCATGCTCGAGCACCAGCATAAAGATCAAAACATTTTCTCCTGAAGGTTAATGGGTCAAATGCGTTGATCAAAATCTAGTTGTTGCACACACTCTTCTCATTAGAGGCATTTAAAGAGAATCATTTGATACAGATACTCTGATCTTCCTCTTGGCCCTCCCTGGTGTATACTCTCACTCTGTGAACGCACACACACACACACACACACACACACACACACACACCCTGTAGGTCCTTTGGGCTCAGGCACTGGGCTGAATGCAGATATCCCTCTTTGAAGTGAGCGAGCTCACTCTATGTGTGCGTTTGTACATGCATTCACGTGCACAGAAACACACGAATACCCGTGCTGTGTTTGTGCATGCTTCTCTAATCAGATCAGGTGTTTAATTATTGATGTATGTGTTAAAAGAAGCTGAATATGTGAACGGTTTATGACCCTGCAGCTGTACTGTTTAACCTTTACTGCGTGCGAGGAACAGAGGGAGTTTACTGCACGGGTTTCAGTGTTTTTGAGGCAGGTCGAAATTGCCTTCAAGCTAAAGTGAAACGCAATATACAGAACAAAGATGCCTCAGGTGACACTTTAAACATTGGCTCTTTCTCGCTGTGTCTCTCTGTAGGTGTGTGGAAATCATCGCCAAGGAGGGGAGAAGTCTGAAGGAGCTCTATCTGGTGTCTTGTAAAATCACAGACCACGGTAGGATACTTTCCATCACTGTCCCTTTGTTGCAGTCAACCTCCAACATTATCATCATAACCGTTATTACCCACAGCCACTACCATGATTCAGGACTCATTTGATTTTACGACTCGCCCCCTTATGAGCCCCGCAAACAGTAAAAATATGATTGAAAAGTTTCGCACAGAATAAAGTAATGTATCTCTTTAGTGCAGTTGATATTGTAATTTAAAATAGAAATGTTCTAATCTCTACTAAGTCAGCAGCAACACTTAAAACAGTTGGTGACAGCTGCCTTTCTGTGAAGTCATTAGCACTGTGACTTCAGGAGGAGCATTGTTTCAGAGTGCGGTATGTGACATATGCGCTGACTGCTCCTGGCAGGTTTTCTATGCGTTTGCTTGTGTTTGTGGATTAGATGTATTTGTGTTGTCTGACAGGAGACATACATGCTGTTTTCCTTCCCAGGGTACAGCCTTTCTATCCCTCCAGCATCCTCTCCCGTCTTTTATTTTGTTTACACTGCCTCCCTCCTCTGCTTGATTCCATTCTGCCATATGTTTTGCAGAATATTTCAGTCTTTTATCAGCTACAGTACAATGCACAGTCGGACTACTTCAATACTGAAGCATCAGGAGTTTCAATGCTGACGAACACTGCTTGCCCAAATGATTTGATTCCCTGTGTGGCAGTGTTTGTGAGTTTAGTGGTTGCCAAGCGGTTTTGTGTGTTTGTTTGTGTGTACCCTGGGAGTTCCACAAATGAAAGCGTATGGGTGCCTACTTTTTTTTTTCAAGAAGTACTCAATAGAACCCAATCTGAAGTTATTTCTGTCACTTATTTTAGTTTGGGATCCTCTTTGAGATTCAGAATACCCACCGTGCTCCAAACGAAGATCTCACTGGGATGAAATGTGTTTGCTTGAGGTTGACTGTTTAATTTGACTTTTGATTCAAATAAGTTCCATAGATTTGCCTGTTTTCTCTTCCTCTTATATTACGTTCATCACTATTGTCTGAGCGAATCGTCTATTCAGAATTGCACAAAGGGACAATGAGATAAACTAACGGGTCCTCTGTAGAGTTTTCTTAAGTCGCCTACTTAAGGTGAGTTTCTATTTCTTTTGAACTGAAGAAAGTAAGTGGCCTGTGCTTTTGATAGTTAGGCTTTATGCCTGCTTCTTGTGTTGGATAATATTGCTTCAGCTGTTTGTTTTTTAACTTGCTGTTGTCTGAATGATAAGCCCATTGAAAAGTGCACAAAGGGACTACTGAGATAAGAGACAAGCGAGCCTTGTGCTTGTTAGTCCCTCAGTGTTTTCCTGAGAGCTTAGAGAGCTTAGGCCGGCTCGGGAGCTGTTTCTGTGTGGCCCTGTAAAGCCCATTGAGACGTCGTATGTGATGTTGGGATGCACAGATGAACCTGACACGTGTGATGCTCTATTATACCCTCTCCATGCTGGGGCCTATCTATGTATGATGTGGGCGTGAACATGTGCATTCATATTCATAGTAGGGCTGTGTATTGGCAGGAATCTGCCGATACGATATGTATCATGATACAGGGGCAGAAAGGCAATAGGCCTATAGAATGACTTTTTAAATCTAATTTTAGGAAAACTGTCATATTTATCAAACATCACATCACTACTTTGAGAGAGGAAGCAAAATAAATAATGTATTGACTGAGTTCATCGTTGCATGTTTAATCAACTATTGATTAAAAATGGATGGTGTTTTTCAGATTCAACACAGTGTCACAAAACAGAATATTGTGATTGGGATTTTTTCGATGTTTTCTTACACCCCTAATTCATAAAGACATGTTGCAGTTTCAGTTGTTTTGCTTGTCCATTTGATACACTCTCTCTGTCTCTCTCTCTCTCTCTCTCTCTCTCTTTGCTGCTTGTTTCAGTTGGGTAATTGTTTAAATGTGTGCAAACTGGGAGCCAACAGGAACTCAGCTGGCTTGGCCAGAGGAAGTCTCTAATGTGCATACTCTCAACCAGCTCTGGTGCAAGCCTGACAATTGGTTTTGGCGTATGTGGGCAGTAAGCAACTGTCAAAGAAGCGAATCGGGCGACGTCTTGGAATGCTGTAACCAGTTTTTCTAATGCTGACCCATTCTGATTTATTGGCTAGCCACCTCCTTATCTGACTGGGATGAGACAGTTAGCAGTTTACAGCTCCAGATGTTGGCTACTTTTCTGACAGAGCTCCATTACCTCTCATCTTTTTCCTCTGTATGCTACCACGTTTTGCCCGTCCTGTCCGGTTAGGGGTTTAACTAAGTACAACAGATATAGAAAAAGAGGTTTAATGTCAGGCACTAATTGTCCGAGGTTTCAACCAAGTTGTGTTTCTGTGGCGTGTGTTGGTGTAAATAATGACCCTCCAGCTCGATGCTGACTTCTGTGAGTTACACAGACAATAATCACCTTGACCTCTCTGAACCTGAACCTCGACTGCGTGCGAGTGTGTGTGAGACGTTCTGTGGGCGTGTGTCTGCTGGTGTTTGATTAATGACTCCAAGATCACAATGGTACATTAAACCAGGAATGCACACAACCACCCCGCTATACGTCCCTCTCTCTCTCTGTGTCTCTCTAATCATTTTGACCAAGATGAATTGGTGATATCTGATCTTCTTCCTTCACTAATGACCCCTCCGGCCCCTTCTGGCTGATGATGGGATCTGTGTGTGTGTGTGTGTGTGTGTGTGTGTGTGTCCTTCAAGGAAAGAGATGCCTGTTGTGGGAGCTGTGTGCTCTAACAAAATGATTGGTGGATTTCCTGCTTCAGCCTCTGATAAATTAAATAACAGAAATGAGATTTTACATCAGCCAGGCCGGCCTCCCGTTTTTTCCGCCCATCTCCCGTGCTAATTATTTTTATTAATGGCCTCTCTGAGTGCATTTGAGATGTCCACAAGCCTCTTACGTTTGAGTGTTCTGTTTTTTCCTTCCAGCATTTGCTTCCTGTGTGATTTTACAGTAGCTTTGAGGGCAGACCGACAGAGAGACATAGAGACAGGTTTAGATGACAGAGAGAGAGAGCGCTGGGCGGCGTGTGATTTTACTCCCAGCGCAGATGGTTTTGGAGATTATTTTGTGAGGAAGAGGAAACAAATGGAAAAAGCGAGGATAGATCTTTTTTGGCGTAATGATCTCACTGAAAGCCCGATTAGTGCTGTGACTTCCTCACTTCCTAGACCTAAAAACACATGAAAGCTAATGAGCTTGAACAACATGTTGGTTGGATTCAAGGCAGCACAGAGACTTGTTAAACACCTGGATTCCACACTTTCAATATTTCATGAGATTTATGCATTTTCAGTTTTTCACACCTGTAACTAATGATTGATGACGAGTAATGGTCACGCTATAGTTCACATGCACACACGTGTATCAACACTGTAATATGTTGTCCTTAAACCGAAATCGACTGAAGAGGCAGAAAATGTAGAAAAGCAGAAGGTGCATTCCTCCTACGACGAAAAGACCTTAAACAACAACAGGATTTTGTTTTAAGCTGTGGCTCATTTAACACAAAAACAACATTTAATTGTCATTTTATATCAATTCATTATATAGTTATTGATATTTCTTCAGCTTTTGACCCTAAAGAAGTGTGGTCAAGGGTATCTAGAAACGATGTATGAATCCCCTCCCTCATCTAATCAGACACCAGGAGTACCATGTAGTTCTTGGACTCCAAAAAACAGAATCCATATGGAATACATTTAGCATTACCCTGGGAGGGGACCCAAGGTTATTTAGATAATACAACTCATCTTTTCATATGGGGCCCTCCAGCTGCAGGCCTCTGAGCAATTTCAAGTGTTGACCCTTTGTGTAAGAGTCCCTAATCTACAGAGTGCCTACTTATCACCACCACTGGTACACTTCCAGGGCTGCAGACACACGTTCCAACACATTCAGTAATTCTAGATTTCAATGTCCTGTTACAGCAGATAAAGTGGCGATAGTCTGAGTTGGAGAAGGGATCTGGAAACAGACTGAGTGTGATGTTGATTTATAAAAAACAATCAAAAAATCCCACATGGCACGCTTATCTCTTTGAAAACAAACTCAAAGTAAAGAAAAACAGGCCTCTGTGAATCTCCTGAGATTGTAATAGTTTGAGACAATGCTGAGGAAGTATTGATAAGGAAATAACATTTAAAAACAATGTACCTGTCCCTTCTCTTCCAGTACCTGACTAAATACCAAGCCAAGTTTGAACTATTCACACGTGGTATAACGAAACAAAAGTTTCTTATTCCCGTGGGCATACAGATGGCGTGCTCTCAGTTTGCCCATCTCCCCATCAGAAATCAAAGTACCAGTATAACATTGGTTTGAAAGCTGATCCCGATGAGAAACCCTACTCAGCCTGGCTCCCAGTGCTAATCAGATCTCTACACCACCACTGTCATCCTCACTGAGCGACCCATACACAGGAGGTGGTCCGTACGGCATCCTCAACACACCTGGATAGACAGTGATACCTCCTTGTCTCCTCTTTTTTTCCTTACGTGTGTGTTTTGCATTCACATGCATCCATTTGTGTGTCTGCGCTGTGAGTGTGTACATCTCCCTGCACTTATCCTGTCCCTTGTAGTCCACCAGCTTTATCCCGAGACAAAAAGAGAGACCTTGGCACCTCCGTTCTTTACATATGGTAATTCTCCTCTTTCACCCGCACGCCTCCACGCCATCCCTTACCTTGTCAGTCATGGCCTCCTGTGTACATCTGTGCGAATACAAGATGGAGTGAGACACCTGTGGGAGACTATGTTTGAGCGAGACGGAAGAAAAGAAGCAGCTTTGGTCTGCTTTTAGAGGACTTCAAGCAGAGCTGCTATAGAGTTGCAAAGTGGGAGGGATTATTTCAGGCTTCCAGACTGATGGAAGTCAAAGTCCTATTCATTTATTGCATAGACGGTGTTAGGTGACTGGCATTTTGAGCACTTCCAAGTCTTAGACGGGCACGACATTCTCAATGTGAGCACTTTCAAACGACAAACAAGCATAGTTCTGTTATATGTGCTGCTAACAGCAAATGAAGGCCAAGCTAAGCTACACTTTAGGGAAACGTGATAACGTATTCAGCTGTTTAAATAAGTCTGTGTTCATTTGCATACATGGTGAATAGTTCCCAATAGAGCGATGCAGGAATGACACATTTTTGCAGGCCAACCAGGCAGTTTAAGAATCACACAGGTTCCCTCGACAAAAAGCTAACGGGATTTCTCCGTTGGGTTTTGGATTATTGCAGAAAATCAGCTCTCTGGCAAACAAACGTTTATGATACTGACAAGTGTTATTCAGCAAGAAAATCTCCAGACATGAACACCACTTTATGATTTTTGAAGTGTGGATGCAATCGCCAGAAGTAAAAAGCTAACGTTAGGCTATAAACAAACTACCCCAAGGTGGTATGAGCGTGAGTGTACTCAACGAGGCTGTAAAGGACGAGTCGGTGTGATGACGTTTCGTAGCCTCATTTAGCCTCTTGTTAGCAAAACTTAAACACTTCAAAATTCACGACTGGGATATTTCCTGACACGTTTTATATCGTAGAACAAAATGTTAAAATCTCTTTAAGCTTTAAGCTTGTGTTAACCAAAGACCTTATTTCAGGCATCTCACTAAAATCCCATTCAACAATATTATTGACTTCCAGACGAGGGAACCAGAAGTGCTAAAATGCTAACTCATTTCCGGGTTTTAGGACTCGTTCCTGCAGCACTCTGTTTGCAACTAGGGCTGGGCGATATATCGAATATAGTCGATGTATCGCGGCTTGTCCCACACGCGGTATATAAAATGACTATATCGCGAACATCTACTACAAATGGTCATGTAATGTTTAAAAAAAATAAAATAATAATAATTATTAATTATCAGCAATTTTATAACAGCTTACTGGTAAACATAACAATAAAATACTTTACATTTATTACACGCCATTAAAACGGTGTGTGTGTTATGTATATATCAAAATATATAAAGTGTTTATTGACAGATAACTATTTGGTTAAGGTGGATACAGTTTTGTTAAATTGAACTTGAGATTCCCCCTTAAATAGTTCCAATAGAAACCACTAATGAATATAAAGAAGAAGGTTTTAATGCAGACATGTGCTGCAGGGACTACAAGAATCATCATATTGGTGTGATTGTACGCATCAGAGGGTTAAATCGAGCATTGATGAAGTGCTTAGAGGATAATTGAAAATATCGCGATATATATCGTGTATCGCGATATATATCGTGCATCGCGATATATATCGTGTATCGCGATATATATCGTGTATCGCGATATTGTCTAAAATATTGCGATATTATTTTTAGGCTATATCGCCCAGCCCTATCTGCAACTATGAAGCATTTAAAATGTGCTACATCTAATCCATCCGCCATACCAAAGATGAAATCATTCAAACCAATAGCCATAAGGTAATCCTAGTATAGTGAAATCATCCAGGTTCCTCTCGTGGTTCTATGTTGCGGAACATTAAGGACATAATTAATGGGAATTAAAAGTAGGAGAAGTACTTCCTGAACTTCCTCGTACTTTGCAACTATATCGCTCCTAATAAGAAATGTTGACAACGACAGCCCATCTTCCAGACTGTTGTGATTGTGTTGTATTGTTGTATAAGAAGGACTGAGCTACTCAGATTGTGCATTTCATTGTTATGTCCATCTGTATTTACCGATCTGTCAGCTTGTGAGATTATTGCTGTCATTCAATTTTTAGTGTCTTATTCTCTTATTTGATCACCCCCCCCCCCACCCCATAGCTCTCACATAATTAACATGCATCTACATTTTTCTCCTTTTTTTTCTGGCTACAAACCCTGCTCCAGCACCCAGCCCCTTCTTCCTCTCTTTTCCCCTCTCATCCCTCTTTCCATTCATCTCTCAGCTCTCGCTTTCATCTGAGACGCTTTACTCTAAATGTACAGAACGTTGATAGATGGGGCTTCCCTGCCGCCTTGAGCGGAACCTCAAGAATGAAGTATGGCTGTACGTGTGTGCCTTTACTGATGTGTGTGACTCTGCACTTGTTTACATGGCGTTGCGTGAGCTTTTGTGTACTTTAACAGCTTTCCCTTGCCGCTGGGGAAATTTTGATACCCACTCTCTCCCCAGAGTATCGTAGTGCTTTTTACAAAGTGAGGTTACTTAGCATAAAAGCAGCTGAAACAGCACAGTAACAATCTCAGCGACTATGAAAATGGCATGTGATCGTTATGCTCCCTCCCATATACAGTATGATGAGGCCATTAGGGCATACCCACGGCTCAAGAGTTACTGTGCTAGCTTTTAACCTTAAGCCAGTATTCACTTTTTATTATTCTGCACTATTTGTGGGATTGATGGACATGTCAAACCGCTCAGCGCGATGCAAGCCACGGTTGCATCGCATGATGCCGTTTTTAAAATGTCACAGAGTATTGGGATGGCAGAGATGAAGAATGAGAGGATTAGTGATTGTATTTACATGTGGCGTGATCAAACCTCATGGTGATGTGACGGCGATGTAAAAGGCTACAGCTTTGTTGCGCCGGCTGCTCTCATACATCAACTTCTATCTCTTTCTTTTTCACATCTCTATTTCTCTCTGAGCGCCTGTGTGCTTTCCCTCCATCTTGTTTGTTTACTAAGCAGTTATTCACCACCTCCAGTCTAAGTGCTGTGAAACATAATGTGATGTAAACTTAGATAGTGTAATAGCTTGTTTGCTCCTCTCTGTCTGGCATTCACTAGGTAAATAATGTAACTCTTAAAGCAGTCGATTAAAATGCGCAGAGCAGTGCAGCAGATTTATGTGGGCTGCAAAAGGGGAGCAAGTCAATACACAATCTTTGTCTGTCTGTATCACCACTGTGTCTGTGTGTGTGTGTGTGTGTGTGTGTGTGTGTGTGTGTGTGTGTGTGTGTGTGTGTGTGTGTGTGTGTGTGTGTGTGTGTGTGTGTGTGTGTGTGTGTGTGTGTACATGAGGTATGTTGAGTAAGGAAAGAGGTTATGATTTCTTGGTTTGCAGTCTAGTATGGGTGGGTCCATTAATTTCCAATATAGCGATATTATGTTTTGTGATACTGTATCGATTCTCAAAAACACTGTATCAACTATTAATTAATAGTTTACATTCAATGATTTTTATACTCAGACTTTATACATATGGTGGTGTGTTTCTTATACTATGACAGGTTTCCTAAAATTTGTGTAAAAATAAGCGCAATATATCACCATGATTACTGTATCACAATATATTACAATACAATGAATCATAACCTCTGTATCATGATACACAGCCCTATTTTTATTACATTTATGTATAAATTGATTGAGAAATGATGATGTTCTTTTACTCTGGAGAAGCATACTTGAGTTAGGTTATGAATATCAGCATTTTATTGGGAACCCGGAGAGGTAAATATATTTTTATTCACCTGGCAACTTAAATGTTGAAGAGTGTAACCATCACAACACAACCTGACAGGAGAAGTGCTCAGGCGCAATCCTCCTGACATTGATTCCATTAAGCATAAAACAATGAAACCGGAGGAAGCCGAGCCCAAAGGCCAGCTCCCATGACCCTTTCCCATATCACGCCAATACCCTAAAAACCAACGGAGCAGTAGTACACAGAAATGGCACCGACTATGAAAATTCATAAGCTGTGTTGTTTTCTCCTTGAGGGGTGGGAGAGACGGTGTGGGGGAGAGGGAGGGAGAGAGGAACATATGTTGCAGAGTGCTACTGGACATGGTGAGGGCAAAGACTCATAAAGTGGGTTATTATCTCTGCAAATCAATGAGAGTACCTGAGCCGCGGGGAAAACAAGCATCACTCCACCGAGCTCAGAGCTGGACTTCAGTACTCCTACAAGACCACCTGCAATGCTGAAGCATAGGGGGCTAATGTCTGCTCTGTGTTCTAAAGGGATGCAATTAACAATTAACGTCATTATCAATTCATCTACTTATTGTTTTCTATATTAATCAAATAATGAATTTAGTTGTGTCCAACCATAGACTGTATATAAAGTTGGACGACATGTCTCCACTTCCTCCCGCTGTACAGAAGTGAAGCCAAAATATCCCGTAATTTGGTCTGCACAGTAGTGAACGGGTGATGGAGCTACAGGCACTGACAAGCTGACCATCATGATGTCTCACCCCCTTTTTACAGCATCAAATAACTAATTAAACCAAACTTATCAGACAAAAACACTTGAACATATCAGCCTGATAACAACTATCTCAGATTACAGCAGCCCTCTTGGGAAAAATGTATTTGATTTGTACTTTGATTTTTTTGATTTGGCCCATGTCCCATCTGCTAACATGGAGGTGGCGGACTTTATGGCTTCAGTGCAGCCAGCCACCAGGGGGAGATCAAGAGGTTCTGGCTTCACTTTGGGGAGCTGTCTAGTCGTCCATCTTTCTATACAGTCCATGTGTCCAACCAACCATCCAAAACCAAAAGATGTTCAAACTTACAATTATATAAAACAGAAAAGTAAGAAAAATATGACAATATATTTATCAAAATAGTTTCCAATCAGTTGACTAATGGTCTAGTCTTTAGTAAAGTTAACTAAATGCAAGTAACCACAAGACTTAACCTACATAAAACACACGCATTTCCTTTTTTGCAAATCAATGTTAGAACTCATCTTTTCTTTAAACTACTATATGTTTAAAAATGCAACAAGTGAAACCCTAAAAGTGACTAAAGAATGTTCATCTCAGAAAAAAACGTTTGCCTTTGGCTATAGTCACGGAAACTGTAAAGCAGCCTGTCTGTAGAGAATAAGAGGAATGACAGTTTTCCCACCATTCGCAAGTTTGGAAAGTTCATTAGATGATATACAGGAAAATTGAGAGGGTGACAGGTACGGAGGGAGCAGAAACAGCTCCGGAGGCTGGACTCGAACCTCCGCAGGGGGAAGGCATTTAACTGGATGACCGCTGCTCAAGTGTATAAGCACTCTTCCATAGGGTTCCAATCTACAGAGTCTTCATAGTGTGGCGCTGAGACAGGGCAGTGGAGATTTCCATTTCCTTACATCAGCCTGTGGTGGTATTTGCAGATTGGAGAGCAGCGCAAAGAGGCTGAAATTGAATTAGTTTCCATATATTGTCCTCTCCTCCTCTTTCTCCAGCTAAGCCCTGTGGTCTATCCACTGTTTGCCTTATGGGGGAGAAAAGTGAGGGGGGCTTAAGCTGTGAAGGCTGGGGCTTACGCTGTCTACCATCTTACTGGTCACACACAAACACACTCATACACTAACTCCTTCTCTCTTACCCACTGACACACACACACACACACACACACACACACACACACACACACACACACACACACATACCCTTGCTACGGGGATTACAACCAGGCAAGCCCCGTTTGCATTTACACACACAGACACAATCACACAGGCAGTACGCACATATTATAGATGCACTTTTGAGCTCATGCTAATATCTTCCTTCACTCACACTATCAAATTTCAGCACGCACACTTGGCGTAACTTTTGAAAAAAAAAGAAGAAAAAAAAAAGGCGCTTAAGCCACTGCTATTTTAGGCTTAAGTGTATAGAGAAGAAGGATTACAATGACTTGGGTCTATGTGTTTATATACAGATTTATATGTAAATGTGTGTCTGTGTACACAGATGTATGTGTCCCTGTGTGTGTGTGTACAAAGGATGTAATCATGTATCTATGAGCTACTGGGTGACAATATCTCTGTTCTAGATAGAGGTAGCTTTAGCGACAACAGGCCCCATGTGTGTTTATGAAGCTTTGATATAAATGGTCCATTTGTTCTCTCTCTCTCTCTCTCTCTCTCTCTCTCTCTCTCTCTCTGCCTCTCTCTCTCTCTCTCTCTCTCTCTCTCTGTCTTTCTCTCTCTCTCTCTCCCTCTCCGTCATCGTCATCTCAGCCCTGTAGTTCCTAATAACAGCGTGCTTTAAGTGAGCCTGTGGGACTCAATAACACCAAGCTGTGTACGTTGTACAAGATGTCCCTGTTATTGCTGGCTATAAGGTTTTTGTTTATAGAAGTGAGACATTGCATTTTCTTATATTTCTTATTAGTTCCACTGTATGTGTGTGCGTGTGTCTAGATATGACAAGTATTACTCCAGAGAGGCAGCATCACATCACTGTGCCGTTGCCTCGGCGTAGCACCGATACGGCCCGTGGACAGGTGTAAAATGCTCAGTGTTGCTGTAATGATTCAGAAGCTTCTCTTTGTCTCTGTGGTTATCTCATTTTATTTTCTTGTGCATTGCCGCCCTCCTTGCTCCCTTACTCCGTCCCTCTCTCCTCATCGTCCTCCTCCTCATCTCTCAGGTGTGAATGGAGCTGTCCTGTAGGTTCCGTGGGTGTTGATGTGTGTTGGTGACCAGGTTTGGGAGTGTTTAATAGTTGAAGCACACCGCTGGGGGTTTCTATAGTTAGCTCACTCTCATAATGTTTAGCAGGGCCCTTTAGGGAGATGCCCACTTACTGTACATGAAGGCTCTTTATTTCTTTTCCATCCTTTTGCTCCTTTATTACCACTGCTGATGGGCTTCTTTTATTGGCTTCTTTTTCTTCTGGCTTTCTTGTTTTAATTTAATATTTTGTGACTTTTCTGCAAGGTCTGGGGAAATGTATTCAACTAAAGAGAATGTGTGTATACCCCAGGTGAGGGCTTTCCTCAAGATCTCAAGATAAATATCACGTTTTACATAAACGTTGTTAAATGATTCAGCATACGAGACATCATATTTACCTGGATGCCACAAATTCATAATGTACTACTACTGTGATAAACTACACTCATTTAAAAAGTAAACGTTAAAAGTAGATGATGACTTGAAAAATAATTGTGTGTGTGTGTGTGTGTGTGTGTGTGTGTGTGTGTGTGCATGTGTGTGTGTGTGTGTGTGTGTGTGTGTGTGTGTGTGTGCATGCTTTTGGCGTTTGTGTGTTTAAGAACTTTTTCCATGTTTCTAACAAAGTTGTTTTACTACAGTCCAACGAACAGAAGAACAGCTAAGCACACTATCCTTCTACTGCCAAACTGCTTGAATACAGGTGACCAAGAATAGATGCAAAAGAAATCAAATGAATGAATTAAACCATGGGCATATTTTAAAATGCAAGCAGATGATAATAGCCTCCTCCAAGTCTTTCAATACAGTGAAGTTGGTAACCCTATACCTAAACGGTTCAGCTGTGCAAATGTATGAACCCTGACGTTTAGATGATCAAGTATCACTGTTAGAATATGTGACTAATAACATATTCACATTATTAAAAAGATGACATTCAGTCTTTTGATTTGGAAATACCTTTCACATCCATCTTGTAATCACAATAGGCCTTTGGTGTTTTTCTGATATCTCAGGTTTATGTTGGTGGTTAGTAATACAACATAGTCTGCAAAGCATGAAATCACAGTAGTCAAAGCCCAGCAAGAAGCTACATCTTCAGTAAAGCTGTTCTGGTAAGATACTGTAGTTTTAGATTTGTAAAAAGTAACAAAGCAGAAGCAGCATGTAGTAGTAGTAGAATGGCTCTGTCTTTGCTGGAGAGAATACTCTTCATTTGAGATTTCTTCTTCAATGATGAGGCTTAAAGAATGCTTCTTTTTTAAAGCTTGTCTCGTAGTTGCCTTTTTTTTATAATCCCTGAAGAACTGTGCATGAGAGTACTTGAACTTAAAATAACTTCTTTTTTCTGTGATGTTTTTGTAATATCTTTGTACCAAGGTTGCAAGTACTAAGCTAATATTAACCACACATCCAACAGTTGTGTGTGTGTGTATATATATGTTATATATATATATATAAGGGCTATCGATGGATTAAAATATTTCATCATGATTAATCGATTGATTGTCCACGATTCATTTGATTAATCGCAAATTAATCACATTTTTTCCAGAAAAAACCCTAGAGATGGTTGTGCGTGAAAATCCCAGTAGATCAGCAGTTTAATACTCAGACCAGCCCGTCTGGCACCAACAACCATGCCACGTTCAAAGTCACTTAAATCCCCTTTCTTTCCCATTCTGATGCTCGGTTTGAACTTCAGCAAGTCGTCTTCACCACGTCTAGATGACCTAATGCATTGAGTTGCTGCCATGTGATTGGCTGATTAGCTATTTGTGTTAACAAGCAATTGAACAGGTGTGCCTAATAAAGTGGCCGGTGAGTGTATATATATTACTGTAACAGTTGTTTAGGAGTCAGTTAGCGGTCTCTCTTCATATCCAGCTCCCATTCAGTGACTCTTTTCTCGTCCACATTTGTTACAATTACTCTCAAAACAAACCATCACACTATAACTTAACAAAGAGATTAAGTCAGATTTCTAATTGTAGCTGAGGGTTGTTAACATATTTTTTTGAATTTCAGTTAATACAAATATGAATAGCAAAACGTCTTTTAAAAGTCTTCATTAAATGTATATGTAACATATGTAGATTAAAATACACTGTCTCTCTCATCATCAAACTACCATCACTTGCAGAAGACTGGCATCAAATAAAAATCATTTTTTTCCAGCTTAAACAATTACATTTAAATTAGTAATGAAATAGCAATCTGCTAAGATAATGGCAACATGCTATCATTTGGATTATTTCAGTTCAACATGAAACTTAAAAAGAACAAAGTTTCTTTTTGGAAGGTCACCCCCCTCACTCATTTTTCTGCATGTGTATATTTGCGAGATAATGCCTCTGCTAATCCCTTGCAAGGTCAGTGCTTGTATTGGATGATTGTACCCCACTGTTTATTCATACTTCCTGCTGATGTCATTTCATCCTGCTGGCTCCGGCCTTTGACCTGTCATTTACCTCCTATCGCTGCCGTGGTTTAGTCCACCTTGGTGGCCGCTGTCCAAGAGAACATCCCCGTCGTTATCTCTGTAGGATTCCTCTGCTTACAGGAAGGTTACTATCTAAATGCAAAATCTATTTGTACTTAAAGGTCACTTTTCATTTGGATTCTTAATATCCTCTTCCATCTTCTTTTCTCACTCCCCACTTTTTCATTGGCTCCTGAAGCCAGTTTCTTTGACTTATTCACTCCCATTCCCTTTTTCCTTTCTCTGTGCATATGATGTCTTTTCCTGCTGTTATTCCATTGTTTGACAAAAGTACTGTACATCATCCAGTTGACAGGAAAAGGCTATGATACATAACGCACCGGCCATGTTGAAATGGCTTAGCTTATGACTCTTAAATGTATTTCAGCAGCAGCTCTGGCAAAGAGCCACGATGTCACACAGGGTGCTGGCTATTCCCCCTCATCCACTGATCAATGGCACTGATAACACTTTAATACATAAATATAACTCTGTGTGTGTGTGTGTGTGTGTGTGTGTGTGTGTGTGTGTGTGTGTGTGTGTGTGTGTGTGTGTGTGTGTGTGTGTGTGTGTGTGTGTGTGTGTGTGTGTGTGTGTACAGTATGATTACATGATAAAAAGCATGTGTAAATCACCACTCTTTAAACATAAAAGCCAGCGGGGGGTTGCTGTCTTGGCACAACCGTGATTTACTGCAACACAGCACATGTGCTTCATTCAGCATGTGTCTGTGTGTAGAATGGGAAGGATCTGCAGTGAGGTTGTTGCCCCCACCTCGAGAGTTATTTTGGATGGAAGCTCATTATTCACATACAGTAACATTAACGGTGAGGTTAATTACAGTGGCACAAGTTGATTTGTCTTCTTGAACTGCGCTCACCAACAGACAAATGCTTTTCTGGAAACAATTTAGGTTTTGTTGGAAAGTATATTGCGAGTTCTTAAATCTGTTAACTTTGAGAACAACAACTTCATCTTTTTTTTCTGGAAAATATTTGAGACGTTTGCTTATTTTTATAGGACATTTTTTTTTAATGTTTTCAATTAACAAATCAAAAGGACTATCTGACATGACTTAATGCTACCGGCTGAGTAGCCCTGGCCCTACAGTTCAGGTTAATGAATGAAAAAAACAGGTGAAAAGGGATAAATGAAACTCCTGGGGGTGATATCAAGTAGATGATGAACTATGTGGATTCGTTCAAAGTTAATTGAGATTTTAAAATGCTATATAATATTGCTTCAAGATGTAGAATATGTGCCTTTCGATATGCTGATTAGACTTGTACTAATCTGTATTAAGGAGCTGTCCAGTGTATTGTGATTGGCCACTTTGAAGTCAGAATTACTGTAAAACATTATGGGTTCAATTATGAATGAAGTCCCATTAAATCTTAAATGTGATCACGTTTTGAGTAAATGGATACTTCATCGATGTGAAAGAAGAAATGTCCTCTTTTTGTGATTCTGCCATGGCGGCACGTCACGGCCTCACTCTACCTCTCCGTCTCATCGTACTATCACATTCCTCCCACATTCATCCCCACCTCCAGTTCTTGTTTGGTACTCAAGTCTGTCCACGCCTCGTTTCCTCTTTACATATTGTAATCTTTCTTTTCCCTCTCCTCCTCGTCTCCTCTCTCCTTCTGTTATCGGTGTGTCCTGTAAAGCTTCATTTACAGAGGAAGCCTAATCAGATATGTACCAGCGGAGAACAGTTTGTGAGAGCAGTGTGTGGCCTGATAGATATCAAGGCTTAGCAGAAGGGGAGCGCATTGTAAGCCCTCAATTATATGCCCGACACCCCGACGCAAGAAAGAGACACTTGGGAGGCCTGTTTGTGTTTTTGCTCATGTGTCTGAGTTTCATCTTTGAGCGTGTTTGATTGCATGGCTATATGCTTATTGTTAATGTTTGCTGCACAGTGTGTGGAGCCAAAGAAAATGGAGCATAGAGAGAAACTGATTGTAGATTACCAGGTCAAGCTGAATAAGGAGGGAGTGAGTACATACTTTTAAAAGTACTATTTATGTCTGCACTTATCACGTTCTGAAATCCACAGGTGAAATCACAAATGTTTAGGAGTAGGGATGTTAATATTTATCAGTTCAAATGTTAACCGACAATAAGAATTCTGACCGATTAATTAAAGCTATCAGTTAAAACAGTTAACAACAAATATTATTACACAGCATTATTGAATACTCGATTCTGATTGGTCAATCACGATCTGTTATTTCTGTATAACAGACCGTGGCTATGTGTAACAGATGTATAACTGCTGTGGGCGTAGTTCTGATGTCGGACTCTGGTGGACCGTTTTTGTGTGACATGATTGATTTCTTCAGTAAGTAGCCGTGTAATAAGCGGGATAATGTACAGTTAGTGGGTCATTGTTGTGAATACCAGCTTGATGTATATTATCCCTTGCGTTAAACATTCTTTTTTAAAAGCTGGGCATATCTCGGAGTGGCTTGTCGCTAAAATGAAAATAGCTGGTCCACCTTAAAGGCCAACTCACCTGAAGTGAGGCTGGGCCGAAGTCGTTGCTAGCTTCTGGGCTAACCCCCTTCACTTTAATCAGCAGGTGGCCAGCAAGACACGGGAACTTGGTCTGGGTCTTGAGAGTTGTAGCATTTATTAACAGACAAATAAACTCTACACTCACTGCACTGCTATGTTCACAGACCTTTAACGTTACTGCTAACTTTATGCTCGGCCTCACTCACATGGCGGGCTGCCGGGCTCGCAATACAGTGGTGGAAACACTGACAGCGTACG
>CAKAKQ010039250.1:5349-18857 GCA_916700675.1 Helicolenus avius
AGCCTCTGAAAGACAGTAGAGTCGGTCGGGATCGCCCCCAGACCCGCGGGTCTCTGAGGGTTAAATGCAGTTTTTTCAAAATGAGTTTTTTCTCACTCTGAGCCAGAAATCTCCACTTCAGTAGCACTTACATACACCAAACTTTCCAATTTCATTCCTATCTATATTCTGAAGGATTTTACTGAGGATTTTTTTCATATATCATTCATAGCCTGATTTAAAGACCATTTTATTCCTAAAAACATGGCGAAAATGGATTTTTCATGGCCGTTGACAGTATTTTCTGATTTATGGAATGATAAAAAGAGATATCCAAAAGTCCCTCTGTAAAAACCTTTGACTATATGTCAACTAAATGAAAGAAGAATTTTGAACCTGGCTTTATCTAAAATTCAGATATCTATTCTGGAAATGTATGCAAATTAGCTCATATTTGATAAAATGATGCCTTATTTGCATATTTAAACATAGAATTTCAGAAAACTTCAAAAAATAATTGTCTTAAAGGTCTCATATTATGCTCATTTCCAGGTTCATAGATGTATTTTAATGTTGTACTACAACATGTTTACATGCTGTAACGTTCAAAAAAACTTTACAGCAGTTAAGTTCAGATTTTAGAAAATGTTACGTTACAATTCCGGAATGTTCAGATGGGATTAACAATTCTGGAATGATTAGTTCGGATTTTAGAATGTGTCATGTTAACATTCCGGAATGTTCAGTTCAGATTTTAGAATGTGTTACATTAAAATTCTGGAATGTTCAGTTCAGATTTTCGAATGTGTTACATTAAGATTCAAGAATGTTCAGTCCAGGTTTTAGAAAGTTTTACGCTACAATTCCGGAATGATTAGTTCAGGATTTAGAATGTGTCATGTTAACACTCCAGAATGTTCAGTTTGGAATTTAGAATGTGTTTACAATGTTAAATTCAGATTTTAGAACATGTTACTTTACAATTCCAGAATGCTCAGTTGGGATTTACAATTCCGGAATGTTCAGTTCAGACTTTAGAATGTGTTACGTTAAAATTCTGGAATGTTCAATTCAGGATTTAGAACGTGTTACATTTCAATTCTGGAATGTTCAGTTTGGATTTTAGAACTTGTTATGTTAACATTCCGGAATGTTCAGTTCAGATTTTAGAATGTGTTACATTAAAATTCTGGAATGTTCAGTTCCGGTTTTAGAACATGTTACGTTACAATTGCGGAATGATTAGTTCAGATTTTAGAACACGTTACGTTACAATTCCGGAATGATTAGTTCGGAATTTAGAACGCGGTACATTACAATTCCGGTATGTGCAGTTTGGATTCAGAATGTGTTATGTTAATATTCTGGAATGCTCAGTTCAGATTTTAGAATGTGTTACGGAATTATAATTCCGGAATGTTCATTTTAGATTTTAGAATGTGTTTTGTTAACATTCCAGAGTGTTTAGTTCTGATTTCAGAACGTGTTACATTACAATTCCGGAATGTTCAGTTTGGGATTTAGAACGTGTTACATTACAATTCCGGAATGTTCAGTTGTGATTTACAATTCCGTAATGTTCAGATTGGAATTTAGAACGTATTACATTACAATTCCGGAATGTTCAGTTGGGATATACAATTCCGGAATGTTTCGTTCGTATTTTAGAAGGTGTTACGGAATTACAATTCCGGAATGTAAAGTTCAGACTCTAGAATGTGTTATGTTAACATTCCGGAATGTTCAGTTCAGATTTTAGAATATGTTATGTCACTATTCAAAAATGTTCAGTGTGGAATTTAGAATGTGTTATGTTAACATTCCGGAATGTTCAGTTCGGATTTCAGAACGTGTTACGGAATTACGATTCCGGAATGTAAATTTCAGATTTTAGAATGTGTTACATATAATTCTGGAATGTTTAGTTCGGATTTTAGAACGTGTTACGGAACAATTCCGGAATGATTAGTTCGGAATTTAGAACGCGGTACATTACAATTCCGGTATGTGCAGTTTGGATTCAGAATGTGTTATGTTAATATTCTGGAATGCTCAGTTCAGATTTTAGAATGTGTTACGGAATTATAATTCCGGAATGTTCATTTTAGATTTTAGAATGTGTTTTGTTAACATTCCAGAGTGTTTAGTTCTGATTTCAGAACGTGTTACATTACAATTCCGGAATGTTCAGTTTGGGATTTAGAACGTGTTACATTACAATTCCGGAATGTTCAGTTGTGATTTACAATTCCGTAATGTTCAGATTGGAATTTAGAACGTATTACATTACAATTCCGGAATGTTCAGTTGGGATATACAATTCCGGAATGTTTCGTTCGTATTTTAGAAGGTGTTACGGAATTACAATTCCGGAATGTAAAGTTCAGACTCTAGAATGTGTTATGTTAACATTCCGGAATGTTCAGTTCAGATTTTAGAATATGTTATGTCACTATTCAAAAATGTTCAGTGTGGAATTTAGAATGTGTTATGTTAACATTCCGGAATGTTCAGTTCGGATTTCAGAACGTGTTACGGAATTACGATTCCGGAATGTAAATTTCAGATTTTAGAATGTGTTACATATAATTCTGGAATGTTTAGTTCGGATTTTAGAACGTGTTACGGAATTACAATTCCGGAATTTTCAGTTTGGAATTTAGAATGTGTTACATTACAATTCCGGAATGTTCAGTTGGGATTTACAATTCCTGAATGTTCAGTGTGGAATTTAGAATGTGTTATGTTACAATTCTGGAATGTGTAGTTCAGGTTTTAGAATGTGTTGCACATCAATTCCGGAATGTTCAGTGTGGAATTTAGAATGTGTTACATTACAATTCTGGAAGTTTCAGTTGGGATTAACAATTCCGGAATGTTCAGTTTGGAATTTAAAACGTTTTACGTTACAAATCCGGAATGTTTAGTTCGGATGTCAGAACGTGTTACATTTCAATTCCGGAATGTTCAGTTTGGATTTTAAAACGTGTTACATTACAATTCCGGAATGTGCAGTTTGGATTTCAGAACGTGTTATGTTAACATTCCGGAATGTTCAGTTCAGATTTTAGAATGTGTTACATTACAATTCTGGAAGTTTCAGTTGGGATTTACAATTCCGGAATGTTCAGTTTGGAATTTAAAACGTTTTACGTTACAAATCCGGAATGTTTAGTTCTGATGTCAGAACGTGTTACATTTCAATTCCGGAATGTTCAGTTTGGATTTTAGAACGTGTTACATTACAATTCCGGAATGTGCAGTTTGGATTTCAGAATGTGTTATGTTAATATTCCGGAATGCTCAGTTCAGATTTTAGAATGTGTTACGGAATTACAATTCCGGAATGTTCATTTTAGATTTTAGAATGTGTTTTGTTAACATTCCAGAGTGTTTAGTTCTGATTTCAGAACGTGTTACATTACAATTCTGGAATGTTCAGTTTGGATTTTAGAACTTGTTATGTTAACATTCCGGAATGTTCAGTTCTGATTTCAGAACGTGTTACATTACAATTCTGGAATGTTCAGTTTGGATTTTAGAACTTGTTATGTTAACATTCCGGAATGTTCGGTTTGGAATTTAAAACATGTTACGTTACACTTCCAGAATGTTTAGTTCGGATTTCAGAACGTGTTACAGAATTACAATTCTGGAATGTAAAGTTCAGACTTTAGAATGTGTTACGTTAAAATTCTGGAATGTTCAGTTTAGGTTTTAGAACGTGTTGCATATCAATTCCGGAATGTTGAGTGTGGAATTTAGAAGGTGTTACATTACAGTTCTGGAAGTTTCAGTTGGGATTTACAATTCCGGAATGTTCAGTTTGGAATTTAAAACGTGTTATGTTACAAATCCGGAATGTTTAGTTCGGATATCAGAACGTGTTACATTTCAATTCCGGAATGTTCAGTTCAGGATTTAGAACGTGTTACATTAAAATTCTGGAATGTTCAGTTTAGGTTTTAGAACATGTTACGTTACAATTCCGGAATGATTAGTTCGTATTTTTGAACGTGTTACGTTACAATTCCGGAATGTTTACTTTGGAATTTAGAACGCGTTACATTACAATTCCGGAATGTTCGGTTTGGATTTACAATTCTGGAATGTTCAGTTTGGAATTCAGAACGTGTTACGTTACAATTCCGGAATGTTTAGTCTTACTATTCCTCTTCCTACGTTTTTGCCGCGCTACTCCTCCCGCAGCGTTGCCAAAACCTCTAAAAAAAAGTACATCAAAACGTGCGTAATGGTGTGCTATGACCTGTCTAAGAGATTTGCGTGGCGGTCTCCGAAAAAATCGCGCAAAAGCGCGATTTCTTTGCTCCATAGGAATGAGTGGCAAATTGAGGTGAAGAGAACTCAAAAACACTCGTCTTCAGGGCCATACAGAGTCGCCATACATTAACGTAGGAAAAATGATTCAAAGTTTAAACGGGTCACGAGACTTGGGACTTCATTGGGCCTATCATCCCCCTTCTTATAACCTCACTATGGTCCTCAGACCCCACAGCACCAAGCCCACTGGTCAAAATTTCTTGCGAAATTTTCTAGTTAATATTGTCATCTGTCTACTCAAATAAAGTTATAGGACCCCCTCGAAAATGAGATGATACATCTCAAGGGGCTATCCTTTTCCTTTCCTTTCAATTCCTTTCTGACTGTGAAACAGAAACGTGTTGTGTTGCTTACAGTCACTATTTACTACTTGTACTCTTCTACATGCATGACATCAAATATATATAATATATAAATATCATCTGTTTGAACAGTGTAATTACATAAAGCCTTTGTGAAAGAACATGTTATACTTAGATGACGGGAGTACATGAAGCCTGTTCTGCTGGTTCTTGCAGACTTTCCTTATAGTTTACGAGGCAGATGAGAGAGTGATGCTCTGTGGGCCGGGTCAGCTTGCTGGAGGTTCTGCTCTGGTTCCACCAGGAAACCCTTATATGGCTTTCAATTCGCTAACGACATCACCAGTGTAAGGAAAAGCTGCTCAGTGATTTTCCACACCCATTTCTGGACAGATGGAGCGGGAGAAAAAGAGAGCATGGTCTTTTATGATACTATGGTGACCTGTAGACACACTGGGGACAGACATTGATGTTTAAAAGACATGGAAAGTGCATTTTGCTTAATAGGTGACCTTTAATATAAGTAATCAACTGGGGAAGTTTCATGGTGATATCTTTTAGTTAAAATGTTTACCCTATTCACCTTAAGTGTTTCCCCCGAACGTACTTCTTATGAATGTATGAAATTAATCATGCTTTATTTATATAGCACCTTTCAAACAAGTCAAATGCAATTCAAATTGCTGGACAGACAATTGACAAAAATGTAGAATGTTAAAAATGGATTTATTTAATGGATGAAACTACACAAAATAAGCAGATTGCATTAAAATAATGAAATTAATAAAATAGAATAAAAGAGATAATGATCAACAATAAAATGTTGATTAAGCAAAATATAGTAACATAAACACTATAATGATGATGATAAATAAAATAAGTATAAACAATATAACCATAAAATTATGAAATTATAAAACACTACATAAAAGCCAGACTAAATAGATGGGTTTTTAGTTTACGTTTAAAAATATCAATATTTTCAGCTCCTCTGAAAGACTATCCTTAAACTGGAGAGTTTCTATCACATGAAAAACAGATTTATCTTTGAAAGAGCTATAGAGTTGTACTTATTTAGATAGAATATGAACTAGATACTGTATTTCATCAACGAGAATAACCGCTGCAAGAAGACTGAGACTTAATAACTCAATATGAAAGGAGCTTTATTTTTACTCCCAGTGATGAATTTCTCTTGACACCCTCACTGGCAGAGGAAGTTTCCTGACTGCGCTCCGGAGTGAAGCCGTTTCTGTTGTTCAAGTGGATTTTTTTTTTTCCAACTCCTCGAGTCATCTTTATGTCTCTCTAATTTCATCTCTGATCCGTCTCTGCCATGGCGTTGCCGCGTCGGGCAGAAGCAATACAGGAATGAAAGAGAAGGAATGGATTTGTTGTCACGCCGCCATCAACTTTCAGCCCTCTTGACACTGAGAGTAAGGTAAAGAAAATGAAACCCCGATCACTCTGAGACCTAAAGTATTGTGTCTTTTCAACAGGATATGATGCAGAGTTTAGTTTCATTATCAGTTGAGGTATCTGTGGAGTGTGGAGGTAGATTTTTTTCCTTGAACTTGCTCTCTATTTTCTTCCTTAGCCCTCTCCCGTCGCTGACGTCACCGGGGTCCATTCTGAATGCTGTGACTCATAAGAGACTTACATTCTCTCCTTGTCTGGCATTAGCAATTACCGCCAGCGTGGAAAGGTCAGGAGATGTTTTTAAAATGCGACCCAGGCCTTTGCCCGACTGCTCTGCTGTCATACATTTATTGGGTATCAAATGAGGCTTCTGCACGTCATGCCAAGTAGAAAGCCTTGACATTCTGAGATTTTATAACCAAGGTGAAAGTCTGTCAGACGCTCTGTCTCTCTCCGTCCTTTGTCTCTTATTGAAGGCTAATCCTTGGTGTTTGTTAACTCAAAATAATTTAGCAAATGAAATGTGTTTTACAGATGTGAGATCCATAAAGCATTATTTCCTCTCTAAAGGCAGAAGGTCTTGTGGTATTCTTCTGGCAGCTCGGATGACATCTTCAGTGTTGACTTTATCTTTAAATTCAATCTCTCTGTGCTCCAGTATTCCCTGCTGTCCTCGTCCAATGACGAAGACCCCACCGAGGACAAAGCCCTCTCCCAAAAGGTTTCCCCAGAAGCCCTTTTTAAAGCCCTGTAGGCCGTTCATCCACACCCCAACACGCAGGAACTCCACAAGACCCATCTTCTACTCACAGGGCCATAAAAACACCTTTTTTTTATCCAAGAAGATCTTCCCTTTGAGGTACGGTCTGAAGTTCCAGACCTCAGTACCGACGTCATCCTTCACCCCAGCTTAAAGACGGACCCCGAGCTCAAGATCATAGACTAGAAGTTTTAACGTAGATTCAGCTCCTGTTTGGGCTCTAAATGTATTTATTTTTTTTAATTACCATAACTGGCGGCAGATTTTATAGATATGGATTTAATTGACTGTGCTCTATTTTAGAGATAATTATACAAACCTGGAGAGACAATTTTCAGCAAGCTAGACAATTAATTCCAATGTTTGAAGGATGTGTAATGTACGTTAAGGTTGATAACAGAGCTGTCAAATATGTGCAGCAAGCACATTACATATCATAATTAGTTATTTCGATGATTCATACCAGACTCGTGCACACAAACACTCACACATATATTTCAGGTAACATATGTATATTTTAGATAACTCTTCACATTCTTATCTACATTTTTAATTGCTATTTATTTAATTCACAATCCTGTTCATTAAAGCAGCAGTAGGCAGAATATGTTTGGCATCACTGGGCAAAAATTCCATAATGAGCTTTCAGCATATTGTAATTGAAGTGTTCTGAGAGATAACTAGACTTCTGCTCCTCCTCATGGCTCTGTTTTCAGGCTTTAGAACATCTAGCCTGTGACGGGAGACTTTGGCCAATCACAGGTCATTTCAGCAAGAGAGCGTTCCTATTGGCTGTTCATTCAACGGAGGCAGCTGTCAATCACTCACAAACTGTGATCAAACGGTCAACCTAGGCAGCACTGATCAAATATGAATCAATATTCTGTTACTGTAATGCCTATTTCTCTCCTCACATGTTTTCAGAATCATCTTGTAGTGTACAGTTTAGCTGTAAAATGAGAAAGTTTGCTCTGGCTGGTGGGCGGTGCTTAGTATTTCCTCAACTGATCTCAACATGGTGGCCGGGTCACAAACTTTCTCATTTTACAGCTAAACAGTGCACTACAAGATGATTCTGAAAACATTTTACGCTAGAAATAGGCATTACTGTAACAGAATATTGATTCATATTTGATCAGCGGTGCCTATAGTTTGACCGTTTGATCGGAGATCAGAAACGGCAGGGCTCCAGATCGGCTCTGATTGGTTGTTTTCCTCAGATCTGTGAAATTTTGCAGATGCCGTTAGGAGCACACAGAGGCACATGATTCCCTGTCTCATGCATTACTGTCAGGATATAGTGACCGTTTTATAAAAATAACTTTTTTTAACCATATTTGCTCCAATGCTACCCACTGCTGCTTCAAGCTGAGTCTGTGGCTCTTTCAGCAGAGGGATAAGGTTCGCCCACTCTCCTCCAATTTGATTATAATGGTAAAGTGTGAGCCCTAATGTGAGCCTAATTCACTTCACCCCTCAGCAGTTTAGGCTTCGCCTCATCCATCTCACTTAGAAACTGCACAGCTAGCCACATCCCCGCTGTATAAAGACATCAGCTTTATTACACTCCCTAACACAAGGATGCTAAATTATTTATCTATTTAGCTGTGATATTGCAAATAACTGTTAGCCACAGAGAAGCAGGATTCTAGTTATATTCTGTCCTGTCCACTCCTCTGCTGTACTGGATTGTGAGGGAGGCGCATGAATAATAAAGATAAAGGGAGAACAATTTTCAAAGGTCACATCCGATATCAGATTTTGTTTGGTTTGCATCGTAGGGACTCTGTGGACGTCTATAAACACAGCGCTAACTGTAATTTAGCTGTCATCTTTTGGCAACCTGTTCTTTTTTTTAAATGAAATAATTCAGAAGTGCATTCATGTATTAAAATAAATCTGAAGAGATGTGACAGCAAAACAGGTGTTCTATTCACATCAGCAACTTGATAGGAATATTAAAAAGCAGGGATAAAGAGCGCACGCATCATAGGCTTACAAATGAGATGAGCCAGTCTTTGTAGCAAGAAAAGATGAATACTGTCCCATATGTAATTATAGGAAATACATGCTGGGATATAGATTTGCTCCAAGGTAAATGGAACACACGATGGATCGTGGCCTTTTGATGAATGCATTTTCTATGTCAAAAACATCAGAAAGCACTAGGTGTGCCATGGCAGAACCCTGTAGCTACAGCTTGTGGTTGCAGTTTTACATGCGATATGCATCCATCACATGTTGCTACTTATTAGCTAACCTTTTTGCAGATTCACTAAAATATTTGAAATATTCTGATTATATTGTGAATGCCTTCAAAGGAGAAGTGTGCAACACTTTGGGAGCTCTATTTGAAGATATGGAATATAATATTCATAGCTATGTTTTCGTTATCGTATAATCACCTATTTTTGTTAACATAGAATAATCCCTTCATATCTACATAGGGAGCGGGTCCTCTTCCACAGAGTCTGCCATGTTGCTCCGCCATGTTTCTACAGTAGCCCAGAACAGACAAACCGGCTTGAGCGAGAGCCTTACACGTTTTTGCGTTACCTGAAGGCCACCGTAGTTCTCCGACACGCTTGTAAAACTGCAGTAGCGTTAGCCACAGAGTGCAAAACTGTGGTGGCTTCTGTTGCCCCTAAAGTAGTGTTATTATGGTAAGGATGGCCTCTGGGTGAGGCGAAGAACGTTACCATGGTTTTGCACTCGGCGGCTCACTTTACCACAGTTTTGGAAAGGGAGGAGTGAGTGGAGGGGTATTCACTAGATGCCGCCAAATCCTACACACTGTCCCTTTAAGGCGAAACACTACAGGCCAAAAACAATAATTTTGTAATGCACTGGTAAAATTTGGACTATTTTGCTTCCGTAACATGTCTTCTTTCAGACTAGTGGATAAAAAAACATCCAAAATACACATTTAGCTGTTTATTTTTCTACACTTTGTCTATTTGCGTTTGTAGATTTCTCCTAAATTCCCCCAAAGTTACCATTAGATAATGCCGCATTTGCATATTTAAACATACAATTTCAGAAAACTTGCAACACAAAAAAGAATTGTCTTAATGTAAGGTGGTGAACGATGTTTCTCGGCGGTTCATGTTACCGTAGTCTTGGAAAGGGAGAAGTGAGCGGAGGGGTACTCGGTTGCATTCTGCAACCACACCATTAGATGTTGCCAAATGCTACAGACTGTCCCTTTAAACAAGCAGTTTTATTCCCATAATGAATAAACAATTGTAATTAGGACATAGTTGTGTGGCTGGGTATGCAGAAACCCACAGTTCTACTTCAGTCTGTGCTGGCTCTGTGTTCAAACTCTCTTGCTCCACCTCCTCGCAGCCAGGAAAAGATAAGGGCACAAAAACAATGGGAGAGCCGAGGCGCATCATTTGTTTTAGTTGATAAATTATGGATAGCATTTCTGATAGGAGACCGTGGCCTTTACCTGAGCAAGACGCCCCCTCTGCCCTTTTACTGCCATATTCCTCCTCCAGCATAACCACAATACTAATACATAATGATAAGAGGGCCAAATGGGGGGTCCAAGGTTTGAAGAAGGAAACTAAAAACAACATTTGTTTATAACCTTGCAGTATACAGTACTGATGTGCTTTAAGCAACCCAGTCTCATAGGAAGGTGCATAAATAACATGACATTACACGGACATTCCACATGTCATAAGGAGGCATTTTATGCTTTTGCGAGTTATTTGTACGACGCTTTTCACGTCATTACGCAACAAGACTACAGTAAAGTCTGCAGTTTAGGCAAAAAAACACTCATCTAGGTTTAGGTAGTTAGGTTAAGAAAGAACGTCATGGTTGGGCTTCAAATAAGTACCGTACTTGTATTGTGATTGTTTTACCCTTTGTGTGAAGCAACTTGAGATTTCTCTGTATTTTAAAGTGTGTTATTTAAATTGAGGATTATTGTTATTATTACGTCAACTAGATAAAATATGAATGGAAACAGCGTAAAAAGTATGGAGAACAAGTGACAAACGTCACTAAAAAACGTGACGTAACATGGCCTTAAACATATCGTAATGAACAGAAGGAGAATTCAGCTCTGCTTATTTTTTATAATTCAGTGTCTGTCCTGTTTGAGTGCAGCCGGATTCTCAATTTTGTTATGGTTCTTTTGTCCCTCCCAATTCTCAGTTCAATCTTGGCCTCCCCCAGTCTCTCTCCTCCCTCCATTCTCATCTTGCAACACTTGTGCTGCTGTAATTGGCTTGGTTTTTAACACCTCCTTAAGAGCCAATCTGAGCACTTACAGCCACACACAAGGCTTCACCAAAAATAAATACACAAGGTCAGTCCTACACATAGCTTGTATGAGAGCTTTTGAAAAAGCTTAGTTATGATAATATTAGTAATAATGTGAGGAAGGGGAGGTTATGAGTGGCTTTCTGTGACAGAGTTCTGACATATGCCATTAAAAGGGTTGCTTTACTGAGGTAAAGAATGGTGCTTCAGTGGGAACTTTGTTGTGTTGAAGCATCATTAGGTAGAATTAGAGCAAACATGATTAAGAAAAGCTATTTTTATAAAACGGTCACTATATCCTGACAGGTAATCTGAAAAAAATCATGTTCCTCTGTGTCCTCCGGTGCTCCTAACGGCATCTGCAAGATTTCACAGACCAGAGGAAAACAACCAATCAGAGCCGAGCTGGAGCCTTGCCGTCTCTGAGCAGCTGTCAATCACTCACCAACTCTGATCAAACAGTCAAACTAGGCAGCGCTGATCAAATATGAATCAATATTCTGTAATACCTATTTCTCGAGTAAAAGGTTTCCAGAAACATCTTGTAGTGTACTGTTTAGCTATAAAATGAGAACGAAACAGTACACTACAAGATCTTTCTGAAAACATTTGAGGTAAGAAATAGGCATTACAGTAACAGAATATTGATTCATAGTTGATCAGCGCTGCCTAGTTTGACTGTTTGATCGGAGTTCTCGAGTGATTGACAGCTGCCTCTGATGAATGAACAGCCAATAGGAACGCTCTCTCTCTCTGAAATGACCTGTGATTGGCCAAAGTCTCCCATCACGGGCTAGATTTTTTGAAGTCTTTAAACAGAGCCATGAGGAGGAGCAGAAGTCTAGTTTTCTCTCAGAACACTTGAATTACAATATGCTGAAAGGTTATTATGCAATTTTTGTCCAATGATGCCAAAAATGTTCTGCCAACTGCTGCTTCGAGTAAGCAAACACACACTGGAGCATTTGGTACAAAATTAACATGAGTCTGTTTCCAACTTGGGGAGATGGGGAAACTCTATTTTTTAATAAAACATGTTGTAAAAAATAGGCAACCAGTGTCAACAATACTTTTTCACAATCTTAACACCAAACAAGCATATCACCAAAATCCTATATGAAGCAGATTTATTTAAGGAACTACAGTAGATAAGATGACACTTTTGTATGAGGGAGGACAAACAAAACCTAGTCAAATTTCACTCTAACGGCCTGCATGTCATGGAAACAAACAACAAAACAAGAGGCACAGCCAGTGGGGGGAAAGTAATCAAAGCTCCCACACAGAAAATGGAAAAATAACACCTTGATTTACCGCGTGAGCAAGAGATACACCCCTGTGAAAGACATCCATCTGAAAAGTATTTTTGGGGAGTAACAGGGACAAATGTGTGCAATTTCAGAGCCTCAGTCAGAAGACAGACAGAGGGAGAAGAGGAAGCTTTTTTTCACTGTCACCCCACTCCTTGTGTTTTTATCTGCCTCTCAGTGTGATTAATGCCAGCTAAAAGCCCCTCTGACCTTTCTGATAGATTTATGGACTTCACAGTACAATAACTTAGTGTTTCCCTGCGCATCCATTTCCCTTACATGGATATTTGTCATTTACAGGGTTCAGAGTGTGGCCTTTTCCCTCCTACATGAATTGTTTGCCTCCTAAGCTGATTGGCTTCCAGTCCCTCAGGCTTGTCACTGGGAGGTGTACTGTAAGTGGTGTGGTGTCATCTCCACAGGTACAGCACAGTGCAATTCACTGGAAAGGTGGTTAACGAGATGATGTGAACCACTGATCTTTAATGCAGCTTTATACGTACCTGCCCTAAAACTGAGCAACTGTGCCATAGCTTGATACATCTGTGTATGGTTTTGCAGACAACTTATGTCCTTTTTAGGTCGTAACATATGTCAATGGAAATACTTTTTGAGTTTGACATCAGTTAGGTTAAGGAAAAGATCGTGGTAGAAGAAGTGCTGCAACTGAAGTACAGAAGTTAAGTGACCAATAAATCCACTTTGACTTCTGGTTTCACACAGGAAGCAAACATCAGTCTCCTGGGCGATAGTCCTATGTTTTTTGACCCACCCATCCACCCAGACCTTTATACTTCCAGGTTCACAATTACATGGATTACATCCATTTTTTTTCTATGGTGCTTGTGTGGTGCTGACCATCACGAAACAAATGTGAAATTCATGTTTATGTACACGAATCAAAACATTACATTTCGTGACTGCTGTCAACTGCTGTGCGACTGGGCTGTTCTCACACATATAAGATATTTTGTGGTGAAGAGACTTGTGCAAATAAACTGGACTATATCATTACAAAGATCACACACACAGATGTGATAATATATAACATCCTGTTTAAGGGTGTATGTGTAGAGAGGATCACATCTCTTAAGCCGTGGGACACTACCCGCATCAGGA
>CAKAKQ010039255.1:0-13480 GCA_916700675.1 Helicolenus avius
TAATGCGTCGCGGCCTGAGCTCCCAGACGCGTGTCGTGTCGCCATTCACCTTGGCTTATGAGGAGAGAATGAAGTGCTTCTTTGGGAGTAGTGGACTGTAATGAGGATGTGATGGATGCAGAAGATATGAAGAAGCACTTCATTTCAAAGCAGATTGAGATTATACAGTGCAGGCCTCGCTGAAATGCATTTCTGATAGGGGACAGACGACAGGGCGTCTTCATGACAGAGGACAGTCCCTGTGACATTTCTAACTCATCTGTTTCATCCTCTGACCCGCCAAGAATACTGTGGATTTTCACATTAATCTCCTCTTCATCAAGTATTTATTATCTTTCTGTTACGTGCAGACATCCCACATGAGATGGAGAGAAACAGAGTCATAAGCAAAGCTGATTGAATTTGTAATTTAGTTCCTATCTCGTGTTGATTTGATAAGCCTGTGCAGTAAGTTGGACTGCGTGAATGTAATGAGCTCAGCTCCCCAGAGAGTGCACTCCATCCTTCCCATAGCTCATCTGTTTGTTTCCCTTTGTACGTCTGCTGAGGAAATCATGAAACAGACGCGTTGTTTTGATACTGGAGGTGAGATATGCATGTCTCTCGGTCCACTGCTTTCGCACCTGTCAACCGTGAATGTGATTTTTGTTTCAAGATTTCATCATTTCACACATTCGCCATTCTCGTACTGAAGCTTTAAGATCTGAAAATGTAATTTATTCCCAATATTTATATTGCAAGATATAATAGCAGTGGATGGAGGCAAAATAAATAATTGGTGCCTCATGTTAAAGGGATAGTTTGGGTGTTTTTGAAGTGGGGTTGTATGAGGTACTTATCCACAGTCGGCGTATTACCTACAGTAGATGACAGTCGGCGTGCCCCCAGTTTGAAGAAGCAGACAGGAGTACTAACAACGGAGCAATGTACTGCTGTAGATGGGGACGCCAGAAAAACTTATTTCAGCCACCTAAAAGAAAGGCTCATCTTGAACCGTATCTGTACTGTTGTTGTCATCTGAGCAAAGATAAGTTTAACTTTCACTTCAGTTCCTTGTCGGAAAGGAGAAGGAAAGGGCTGTCCAACGGAAAGATAAAGCAGTGACAATATATTTAAATATAGCGTACATTTAAAGGGATATCATTTTTTTAGTTGGCCGTCCACAGCACTGTATTGCTTTGCTCTGGAGTCAGTACTCCTGTCCAACACTGTCTCACGGCAGTTCGTGAAATAGTCACGAAATTTAATCTGTTTGATTCGTGTACGTAGACACGAATTTCCCTTTTTTTTGTGACGCTCAGCGCGACTTTCAACAGTGTATTCTTCATGCGTTTTCCTACGAATGTCCAGCAACACGTCACGCACTTATCAATTTCCACTCCAGTCTTTTCAAAATAAAACTACTTAGTTAGCTTTAGGAAAAGATTGACTCGGTTAGGTTTAGGCAACAACTTAGTTAGCTTGAGGAAAAGACACACACACCCGACCTCTTCCATGTGCGGCGTTCACTGCTCTCTATACTATATATTATATATACTGTATATATATTATTTGGATTACACATGAATTGTATGCTGACCATCACGAAAAAAAAAAACTTGTGTCTATGTACATGAATCAATGCATTACATTTTGTGACTATTTCACAAACTGCCGTGCGACTGGACTGTCCTGTCTGCTTCTCCAAACTGGGGGCACGCCGACCGTCATCTACTGTAGGTAATACACTGACAGTAGGTAATACACTGACTGTAGGTAATACACTGACTGTGGATAAGTACCTCATACGACCCCACTTCAAAACACTCCCTTTAAATAAGAAAAGAAGTTTGAATGTAGTACCGCATATTATATTATTGCACTTTATTTTAGCGCAGCATGCTGCCTGCTGGCAAACATTGTTCAACTTAAATTCTAGTGATCTCAAAGTTTCTAAAAATACCAAATGTGTCAGGCTGAGTTTGGGGTAAAATGCATCTAAAATGATGCACAAGTCATCCAGAATATTTATATTTGATGAACATTGAGTCACTGAAGAGGAACAAGCTGATGTATAATTCTGTCAGACACCACAGATGATTTTTTGTTTTTATCTCAAAGCTACTGAAAGGGGAAAAGCAAACAGAGTGGCTGAACTGGATGTTGTATTTCTGTGTTCTCAACAAATACAGAATAGAATACTGCTTCCTGTGAGGAGCTTTTTTAATGTGCTGCCACTGCTGAAAGATGTTGATCCAAACTGCATGGCAAGCGAGAGAAACGGTTGCTGCTCTTTCAGGTGGATGTTTGGTTGTAAGCATCAGTTTTTTTTTTGTCTGTCTGATGGTGAGAAGAGAATATCAATCACTTGGTTGAGGAGTGAAGCAGCATGCTTGATCAGCCACAGCAGAGGTGAGTTCATGTTGTATGTATGAGCTGCAAACAAGTGAGAATTAGAAAAAAAAAAGAACAAAACAAAGACAACTGGAAGACTTCAAAGAGGAGAGAGAGAGAGAGAGAGAAGAGAGAGAGAGAGAGAGAGGGGATGGTAAATAATTGTACTGCAGTCTCAGGAGAGCAGCTTCTATTGTAATTGCCGAAGTGCCCTTGAACAAAGTACGAGTGTTACAAGTCAGATTCACCGAACTCTCTTAACTGCACGAAGCCGTCAGTCGTAAATTGCTCGTGTCAACCTGCTGAATGCGACCTGCTCACGTGGAGGTGTGCTGTTTGTTATCTGCATAAGCCACGCCAACTAAAACTGCAGGTTCCGGTCCGTTTCTTTCACCGAAAAATGACACCAAAAGAGTAAAAAAAAGAAGAATTTGACACTGTGGAGCTTCAAGTCCTGTTGTCATAAATCTGCAAACACATGTAGCAGTGACAGTAATGTTAGAGAATACTAATAGTGGAGATGTAAACGACATGTCATTACAGCAGCACTGCATTGTGTCACCAAATTAGATGCTAAATGCCGTCCTTCTGAAGCAGAAGTGGTCCGTGACCAATATGAAATGGGGTCAAGTGGACGTGACAGTCGTTGAGAAATCAGACGGGATGATATTAAAGCCAACAGTAGGTGATGTTACACTGTTGGCGCAACAGGAAATGATCCACTGAAGCAGATGTAGGAGTGAGAGAACATCTGAAATGCAGAAGTTGTGCTGAAATATGCAAATAAAAATTACATTTAAAAAAACAAAAACGTCTCTGTAAATAAACAAGTCGAGATGATAATGATCAGGTGAACAGACTTATTTATTTTGCATGAAGTCTATTTTAGTTATATATTTAATTTTAGTTTATCTCTGTATTATATTTAAACTCCAAATTCAATTATGATTCTTTGTTTCCCTCATGGAGAGAGAGAGAGAGAAAGACTTAAAGACTACATGACTCATACAACAGTACAGCAGCCATTTAGACATGTAATTTCAGGGTAATTAATAACGTTAATTATGGCCTCGTTATATTTAGTGTGTCACAGCCATTCCAGTGAGCCAGCATCCACAATACCAGGGCCCTTCGCCCACCTAAATGGCTCGGGGCCATAATTAACGTTATTAATTGCACCTGTGTTCACCCTTGAAAACGTTTTGTTAGTTAGGTACGAGAAAATCACTTTATAATCATCATAATCACCTTAAATCACTGGTACTTATCTCCTAAAAATGATGTTCCCATACAACAAAACTACATTGTGAATTACGTTTTGAGGGAAACATATTTTGCTGTGGATTACGTTTGTTTTTGATGTATAACAAATACCTTTGTAATGATAGTCCACGGAAGTCCACATAGGGATGGAGGTCAGGGAAGTGGATGGATCAAACAAACACAGGACTTGTTCGTGTTCCGTGTGAAACTAAAAGTCAACAATCACTGATTTGAATTCACGTCCGTAATTTAATAATGTAACAAACGTAGTCATTTTAAGGCAAACCATGATGTTTTTTTTACTAAACGTAACCCAAATAGTTTTCCAGAATTTTTGGTTTTGTTTTGTTTCAGTTTACAATGTTAAACAGTCCAGTCCCACAGCAGTTCATGAAATAGTCTCAAAACTGAATGTATTGATTCGTGTACATAAACACAATTTTCAATTTTTTTTCGTGATGGTCAGCACGAAATTAATTCTTATGTACTCTATGTAATTGTGAACCGGGAAGTATATAACGAAGTAGTTTTGTTCCCTAAACCTAACTATGTCCATCTTTTCTTAAGCCTAACTAAGTAGTTTTATTTTGAAAAGACTAGAGCGGAAATTGTGCGTCACGGATTTCTGGACATTCGTAGGAAAAAGCACGAAAAATCCGCCGTTGAAAGTCACTGAGTGCTGAGTGTCACGAAAAAAAGTGAAATTTGTGTTTATGTACACGAATCAAATAGATTACATTTCGTGACTATTTCACGAACTGCTGTGAGACTGTGTTGGTTTAAAACTGTTTAAAACTGCGTCCGTAATCCGGGAGAAAATATGTTTCTCCTGAAACATAATTGAGAATGCTGTTTAGTTAAACGGGAATGTGATTTTGTAGGAGACGGGGTTATTTGAGAACAAATCTGTTAGTACGGGTGGTCCTGGCTTGAGGCACAATGTGTATTAAGCAATAACACAGAGAGATATCAGTGTCTGGAGCTCAGTGTTCAACTTTAAATTGATATTTTTGCAGGCTTAACTCCCTAGAAGGGAAAAAATGAACATGTTTTTTGTGTCTGTATCCCTCCCTAACTTCAACTGAAGGTTATTTGCCTTTGAGTCCGGATGATTTCACCATCTTTCAGAACCATTATCAGTGTTTTTAAAATATTAAACCCTCGCCCCTCATCCTTATCTCTGACTTTCACAACCACTTGGCAGCTGCGTCTGCGTTCATAATTGGTATTTTTGATATGTTACAGTAGCCTACTGCCGAAAGCATTTTTTAAAAAGCTTCAGTTAATGCCAACATCACTCCATGCATTACAACTAAGCTCCACTGAGACAACCACACGGCCGGACCTTTGAAAAACCGTGTAATCATAATTATCATAATAATGTGAGGTTGTAATTTTACGCCTGAGTGATGAGCTCTGACAACAGAGACGACGTCTCGTGTATGCTGACCTTTGAGAGACAATCCAACATGGTGGAAGCGCTCATCTCATCATTTTGTACAACATGGTTCAGAGGAGAGTACGAAAACAGCAAAGATGATCTGGAGCAGGACTCGAGGTCTGTGATGACAAAAGGGAAACCTCCAAACTCTGGATGATTTTTAAATTACTGCAGCTGAGACCTTTTCTCACAGCAGACCATAGACTGTATAGAAGAAGTGGACGTAGTCACCGTGACATCACCCATTGGTTTGTGGACCGACGTTTTGAAGCCTTGAGTTCAGCATTTTAGCAAAGGGTTAAAGTTCTAAGACGAAAACACGAACAACTGCCAGACCGGACAACGCCGTGGTAGTGACCTGTCAATCACGATGTAGCCCCGCCCTAAAGCATCCCCTGCTTTATGGTCTATTTGACTCTAAACGGGACCGTAATTTACGAAATGAACATCATACTGTATTGAAGAAGACTTGAAACTAGCGATTGAGACCATACACTCATGTTTACAATGTTTACTGAGGTAATAAATCAAGAGAGAAGTAGGCTCATTTTCTCATAGACTAGTACGATGACAGAGGACAGAATAAATAAGATCTCTTAAAGATGTTTCTCGCACTTCTCAGCCACCGTACGGACATTTTCTGCAGCAGTTCGACTCGTCACAGGTGTTACTGTTTGACTGTGTTTGACAAGTCAGAATGTGGTCTGTGAGAACGCTGTGTTAAACCTGTGACTGACTCTTTAATTGAGCTTAATTCAAGCTATTAGTGTTGATTTGAAACCAAATATTCCCGATAACATGTTTGTGTGTTTGCCTGCTGCTCAGCGAGCTGTGAGCGATCAGGGAGCTCAAAGTGTGTTTACTTTTCCTCTTTCCAACAACAGTATGACTGATTGCTTGTTAAATATTTAAAGTTGTTTTCAGCAGATTTCCTTTCATGCCGACACTCACCGAGGAGAGGTTCGCCAGCGGAGTCCCGCGTCAATTAAAGTTTTTACACAGCGTCCCAACCACGGGGTTACTGTCGAAGTTTTTCCTGGCTTTGATCCGGCAGAATATTTACTCCGTCTGTCCTGCAGCTGTGGTACTTCGCCTTTTGATTCTGAACCCGTGCGCTTGTATAATTACTCTCCTGAAATACTAATGAGGTTCTTATTTATTTAAACGAGGAAAAGAATCATTTCTATTTATCAGGACTATCTCAGTATTATCTGCGACGACGTGGGATTGTTTTCTGATTAGGTGCTTCAGCAGATTGATTATTGAGTTTGCTGCTGTTAGCAGGGGACTAACGGATAATCACAAATTAAATTCTATGGTAATTTTCTTATCTTTCGTGCAATAAATTCAAATGAATGGGAGTAGCTGCAGTTATTGTTGTACTTTATTTACATTCTTAGAACCCTGGAAACTCAACGAGCCAGAGGCAAAATCATTTCCCTTGACAGATATTGATAAAAGTTTGAAAGCCTCACAGCTCTGGAAGGGAATAAAAAGCAAAGCGAAAAAAAACGAAACAAATAAAATGTGCATTCTTTCAAAATATATATATATATTTTTTTAAATAGTTTCAAGATATGCCTACAGATTAAATGATATTGTAAGGATAACATATAGGTTTAAGGTTAATGTCTAATTTGTGCAGCTTTTTTGCTTCAAAATTTACCTTTTTGTGTTGTTTTGTGGAGATGTACATTATATTGTGAAGGATTTGGGATGGAAGTTGTTGCTGCAGGGGGAACACAAGCAACATATTTCAGGAGCACAATGCAGAAATGTTCCTGAGTTATTACACAAAAGTTTTCACAGAGTGCTGAAGTAGGTCCTTTCATTCTTCTTCCATGTCCCTGAGGGGCTCTATCCCAGAATACCTCCATGTATGTTACTGTGTAAGGACATTTTACACTACCGTGTTACTGAGATAATCATCCTGTCACACCCACACACCAGCTGCATGGTCTACAAAATATGCTCATATGAAATTAGATTAATACGTTTCATCGGAATATCAAAGCATTGTTTTATCTGTGTTATTCACATGGTTAAAAAATGACACTGAATGTTGTGGTCTTCTGGCCCACTGTTGTGATTGGTCAACCGAATCAAACTCTTTTGACTCCGCTGCTTTGTTTGAGGGCATGTCAAACTAGTCGTTATGCAAATGTGTTACTTGATGACGTCACCGTGTTACAGAAGAAAAGGCAGGACTTCAATACATGCATTTCAGGCGGTTCAGGAGCAGTGTTTCTGTTGATGGAGAGCTTTGTAACTTTGCAGACCTTCCACTAAATGAAAGGGAAAAAGCACAAAAGCATAATAGGTCCCCTTTAAACTCCTCTGTGTTATCCGTAATAACGTAGCCAAAAAGAATGCAGCCTTGAAGATGAATTACACGAGATTTAGTTGTCTGCTAACGGATTTTCATACATAAATGAGTGGAAACCAGCAGCTGCCTGGAACTGTAGGAAAACACATCTAAAAACGTCAAACTGTAGACAGCCTTTGAACACGGTCGGCGAATACGTGTGTCGTTAAAGAGCTAAAGCTTGCGGACACGCTGGTATAGTACTTAATCTCTAGAGCAGCTGAGCCCATTTCATTTGCGTTAAGTGAAAGATGGTAGTCATGGTAACATTATAAACTGTCAACATTGTGTATAATGAGCCAGGATGTGACTGTGGGATGCCAAGTTTTTCAAAGCAAACACTTCCACACCCATCCATCACCACAAACATTAGTTCCTGGCTGAATAAACCTCACAGTAAATATGAAGTGATGATATAAGAAAACACTTTGAACGCTCTGTTCTGGTGTCACCTTTAGAAAAGGTGGAGAGAAGTCAGCTGCTCCTGAGGAAATGTAGAAGGATTTAACAGTGGTGGGAAGTTGAGGAAAACAAAGTGTCAATAGCTGCTCAGAGTTTGGTGTTCCCTCCTTTGTTTCACTACTTCCACCATTTCTTTCAGAGGAACAGCTGGAACTGACATCTCCTGCAGACTGGGAGCTGAGTCATGCTTTACTATGCTTAACTGGGCGAAACATTGGTTTCATTTGCTCATAATAGACAGTGTGTTTTGTGCCATCAGACACACTGTGGATTACACAATGTACTCTCTGACTCTGCACGTTTCCCATACAGCTCATTTTATTTTAAAGATAACACCGGAATTATCCTGTAGCCACAGCTTCATGTAGTTTATGCGAGGGATATTGTGTTTCCATACGTACACACAATAGTACAGATCCTGTTTCAGATTGTTATTGTGGCATTTTGGGGTTCTGGAAAGATTGAAATTGTAACACAGTTGCAATTCCAGAGTTGCAATTCCAATTTGGAACTGTGTTCCAATTTGGAACTGTGTTCCAAATTGGAACACAGTTCATTCCAGAGCTATTCAGTTGGTGTCGATAGGGGATGGGAACCTCCGAACAACAGACCTGTCTGATCAGTACGCCACAATTTTGACATTTTGCATGGACAATTCGTTTTGTATGGTTGATAAATTTGTACTTTTCAGAACAGGTTATAGTGTATTATGGTATACCAACCTGATCTCATGGGAAGGCGTATAGCACGACATTTTAAGGACATTTCACGTGTCATGATAACGCATTTTGGGCTTTTTGCGTGTCATTTAACGGTTAGGTTTAGGCAACAAAACCACTTAGTTAGGTTTAGAAAAAAACATCATGGTTTTCCTTAAAATAAGCATGTAAACTAGGTAAAATGTGTACATAAACAACGTAACATAAGTCCGGAAAACACATCACAAATGTAACTTTAAAATAACTCAACAACACTTCGGGATATGAAAACTCAATACGTACGTTCTCATCCTAACTTTGCTTTGTCAGACCCCTCGGCGAGACTCCTTCGCTCGCAGTAAACACAAGCTTAATGTTGTGAATTAAACAAAAATCTACCCAGAAGCCATCAGTGTATTATGTCCGAAGATGGATTTTCACCGGATCTATAATATGTGCTGGAATATTCTGCAATGACGGCTCCATCTGTTCCATCACGTATTATGAAACCACACGTATTTGCAACCTGTCTTCAATCTGCCTTCAAGCCTTGATATTACACCACACATCTTTTTTTTTTTTATATATAAATACAGAAAAGCCAGTGTGTTTTATCAAGGCTGATGTCTTCAGCTGAATATAAATGAAGAGACGTTTTTGTTCAGGCTGTTCACTGTGAGTACATCTGTTTTTGTTGTTTCTGGGTTTGTGGAGGTAGAAGATTGCTCACTTTTAAGGAACATAAAACAATCTGTTAGGTGTTCTGAGTTATTATACAGCATACAGTATATTAGCTGTCTGTAATGTAATCTAGTTGTATGGATGTGATGTGGCAGCTTGTTTGTCTGTCAGGTTGGAAACCCAGACTCTGATTTATTGCAGACAGGAGCCTCGGAGTCGATCACTCCCTACGTCTCCACCTCGTCATTCATCACGCTGATTGAAGGGCTTGATGACGACGATACATAAACAAATCAATCATTCCGATTCTACCGTTTTATCTTTTGTTTTTTAGCCACGCTAACGGCGTTGATCGAGAGAAGGCAACGTCGATTTGTCCATCACTTTGGTCCAGACTGAAATATCTCAACCACTATTGGATTGATTATATATTTGGTTCCTAGCCAGACAATAAATGGCAGAATTAGACCTCCCATCCATCATTCCTCCACCTAACTCAACACAAAGCATCAAGGGGTTACTTAACTAACCAGTTTCAGTGGTGTTAGCATGCTGATGTTAGCATTAAGCTCAAAAGTACAGCTTCACAAAGTCGCTAACATGGTCCATTGAGCTCAGCGTTGTTGTTCCACCAGTGGTGAGGATGGTGATGTCGGTTCAACACATTGGTTCTGCAAAATGATGGGCTGGATTTCCATTGAAGTTTCTGAGGATGAGCATGGTCACCAGAGGATGAATCCTAATCATTTTGGTGCCTCCCTGATTTTTTCTCCAGTGCCACAATCAGGCCATTCACACATAAGAGCCCTGGGCAGATTATCATGACATTTACCGAACACATTTCTGCTCCCCAGAGGACGAACCATTTCCATTTTGGCCGTCCATGAGCTTCCCCTCTAGTTTTCCCACAAGGTACTTAATCTCATAATCTAACAGGCAGGTTCATGGAGCACATTCCTGTTGAGCCCTTTTGATTTTAATGACCCCGTGTTACAGGGCTCTGGTATTCTCATTTCAAAATTAAACTTGGTGTGTTTTAAAAGACAGTTGAATGCTGCATTCAAAATCCAAGTATTCTCATTGTGACTGGAGATCTGTCCTTGGGCACCATAAAGTGGAGTTTTGGTTTTGTCTTTTGATATTTTCCGTGCTTTTATTCCAGTTATTATTTTATTTTCTTTTCTTTTCTTTTCTTCAGCTGTTTGTTCCTGTTCTGTGTTCACAATGTTCAGTGTCATTTTCACTTTACAAACGTAGTAGTTTTAAGCCCAACCATGTTGTTTTTTTCCTAAACCAAACTAAGTGGTTTTATTGCCTGAAGCTAACCACCGTTTTTTGTTTACATCACAACATTAAGCTAGTGTTTACTGCGACAGAAAAGCCGAGGGACAAAGCGTCAGTATATGACGAGATGGGATGGAAACGTGTTGCCACAACAGTAACTAGAAGGGCACTCAGAGAGCGCGAACCTTCACCTCACCAAGGCCGTTTCCATAGGCGAAAAATAATGTGTGTATCCGCCCTGTGATTTGGATTTACTTCCAAAATTGAACGGGTTCTTCCTTGGCCCATGCTACACCTTGCCACCAAGTTTCATGAAAATCAAGCCAGTAGTTTTTCCGTAATCCTGCTGACAAACAAACCAACAAACCAAACCGAAAACATAACCTCTCGGTGGAGCACAGAGTAAATTATGTCTGTGGACAAACAGCAGTGACTATTTACTAAGAGTTATTTGCTTGTGACGACAAACAGTGTAAACTCATGTGACGTGCTACATCTCAGTGATAGACAGTTTAAAAATAATTCAGCGAAAGAGAAAAATGTTTCTATTCCAACAGGCTATAAGAGACTATTAGAAATATTTCTACCATCACGGAGGGATGAAGAAATCTTATTTCTGATGTTTCGTCTCTGTGGAGATTCAATCAAAGTGTGATCTTCTGTTTCTGGACTTACCACTGCGGCTCATAAATTATTCTGTCAGACTCTCAGTCGTTCTCATGTCTACGCTCATATCAGCTTGTTTTTTAATGCCCGACTTCTGTGAAATTCAATTTTTACAATATTTTCCGTTTATTGGTGAACATGAGAGGTCTGCTGTTGCTCATTGTGTTCCTAATAACAATCATAGACGGTGACATTTCCATGACCCGTCACTCCTCCGGGATAATGGAGCTACGCAGGTGGTGGTTTTGCATAAAACATGAAAGAGCTGCTGTGTTTTCTTTATTAGACAAATATATTCTCTGGTGAAAACCTGTTGTTTGTGATCTTTGTATGTAGTTTCTAGCTTTTTAATTTTATATCAGCATGTCAGTTTTATTATATTTTATGTAAAGTCATAATCTGCAAAATGATAATTACGTAAATATGTAGTGAAGTAAAAAGTACAACTGTACCCTCTAAATTTAAAGGAGAACAAATATTAACACAAAATGAAAGTACTCAAAGTTGTACTTAAGTGGACTTGAGTACATACACTTTCTACCACTGATGGCCTCATATTAGTGATTATATATTGTTATATATGCCTACGTAAACTGTGCAGCAAGTGGTGGAAGTATTCAGATCCTTTACTTAAGTAAAAGTACCAATACATTAATGTAAAAACACGACATAACAAGTATAAGTCCTGCATTCAAAATCCCATTTAAGTAAAAGTACAGAAGTATTATCAATAAATGTACTGAGAGTATCAAAAGTAAAAGTACTCCTTCTGCAGCAAACTTGGCCATGTGGATGATTAATTATTATATATTAGATAGTTAATACTAATATTAATAATGATGCATCAATGTTAGAGCAGCATTCTACTGTTGTAGCTTCTCCAGGTGGAACTACTTTTAAGTACTTTATATACAGTTAGCTAGTTTAGTCCAATGTGTAGAAGTCCTTTGTTAGAAAAATCAAAGTTAGATCAAAGGTGAGAGAATCCAGTATTCATGCATTATTCATTTTGTGTTTCTTATGATTTATGTCTCCACAAACAAATAAGCAAATGAAAGAACAAAGAAGTCACGGCTATGGCTGCCTCTCTTACTCTGGTAAAAAAACCATAGGCGCACCCAGGTGCATACTGGTCCTATACCTGCTTACCTACATATATAACTGCAGGTATCCCAATGTTACCCAATTCACAAACAAAAATATTTATTATCATAAAGAGGGCATGTCTGTAAAGGGGAGACTCCTGGGTACCCATAGAACCCATTTTCATTCACATATCTTGAGGTCAGAGGTCAAGGGAGCCCTTTGAAAACGGCCATGCCAGTTTTTCCTTGCCAAAACTTCAGTGTAAGTTTGGAGCGTTATTTAATATTATTTTGTGAGAAGCTGGTATGACGTGAGTAGTACCAATGGATTCATTATTACACCAGTATCTTCACTCTGGTAATAATATAAGCACAATTTAGACAACACATTAAATAAAACAACAACAAAATAATTAGAAGATACAGATGTGACAAACACAAAAAAAAAATAACAAGACACACAAAATCATGAGTTCATACTCCAAGCAGAGCATGAAAAACATTTAAAGGTCCCATATTGTAAAAAGTGAGTTAAACTATCAAAACGCTCAATATACGGAGAAATACACACAGCCCATATTTCGAAATTGTGCGCTTGAAACAAGCCGTTAGGATTTCTGTCCATTTGTGATGTCACAAATAGACAATATATAGACCATTACATGGTTTTAAACGTAAACATACTAAATGTGTCCCAGTTTATCTCCTGTTTCAGTGTATACAAATAACATCAGCTGACAGGAAGTGAACATGGACCCAAACTGTTGCCTACCAACACAATTCTGTTGAAATGCACTAAAACGGAGCGTTTCAGACAGAGGGTGAATACAGGTATATTTAGGCAGACAGTATGAGGAAAATATATATATTTTTTTACATTACAGCATGTAAACACGTTCTAGTAGAAATCCAAAATACATGTAGGAACCTGAAAATTAGCACGATATGGGACCTTTAAGTTTAAACATAAAGTATTATTATTGTGCAGGCTACTTGTTGTAGTTTTATGGGGGTAGCTGTTTCCTTGTTTGAGGGTCTTTTTCACCACAAATCCTTTAACACCACTCCCTGATAATAAAACAAATGCTACAGTTTATAAACTATAAATCTGTGAGAGCAGTTTGAACCAGTGACATCATGTCCTCCTGGAGATGTGTCCTCG
>CAKAKQ010039256.1:0-29000 GCA_916700675.1 Helicolenus avius
GCCCTATTTAATGGATTCTTGATACTTGAGGCATGGCACATGAGTAAAATATGTTATTAATAATAATAATAATAGCTTGGATTTATAAAGCGCCTTTCATGAAACCCAAGGACACTTTAACATAGACTCTCTAGGGGCCATAGGCCTTGGTGAAGAGGTGGGTTTTGAGGAGTCTTTTGAAACTGTCTAAAGATGGTGCGTTGCGGAGCTCGTCGGGGAGAGAGTTCCAAAGGGGGGAGGCTGTCACACTGAAAGCTCTGAGGTTGTGTGTAAGGGTGGAGAAGGTCAGATAAATACTGAGGAGCCAGGGCGTTGAGGGATTGTAGGTGAGGAGGAGGATTTTGTAGGTGACATTGAATTTGGTCATTTGACTTCTAACTATGTTGGTAATCTCCTGACTTTCCATCTAGTGCCACCAACAGGTTAAAATGCCCCCTTGTTCAGCAGCTCCAACATGTTGACCTTCAGCTCATAACAGCTTCTGTAGTCGAGCCGAAGTACATGCAGGAACACAGTACAGCTTAGACTGATGAACATATGGCTGAGCCTGACAAGCTGAGTGTCCTAATATGGCCATTTTGCAGAGGATCATTTGTTTAGATAAATGTAATAACGGGGTCTTTAGTCCGGCACCATGCGCCCTCAGAGACGTTCCTTCCCACTAGTGACGAGGATCTAACGGTAAACCCATCTGGTGGTGCTTATTTTATTAGTAATCCACACCTGCTGGTCAGTGTTTTGTATGAAATGTATCCGTCACAGCTGACTCTTCCAATATTCATAGTCTTATGAGATGGAGATCATTTTCTGAGCGAGTGTACAGTATTTCTGTGGATATATCACTGTAAAGCATTGTAGTATGTAAATAAGTCAGTAAAGTATGGAGCAGACCTTGAGACAGACTCATTTCTACCATCATAAAGACTTTTTATTCTTGATGGTCTGAAAGGAGCGATACGCAGGGGAAATGGTGTGGTGTCGCTAAGCAACTCCACAAATCCTGCTAACATGAATTAACATATGTGCCTGTATGGACATATATTTATAACAATGATATTGTTCAGTGATGCTGCAATTTGCACAAGAAAGGCAAAAAACGGAGAAAAGACAATATTGAAATGAATGGTAATGGGCAGAGCAGGACGGTAAACTCTGTAGAGAGAGATGAAGATGAAGAGGAACACCAGCTGAGCTTTTTCTCTCTACTGAAGCCTGGATAAAATAATACTCTCACTCAGGGCACATTGCACCTTCTTTCTGTTTGCTTGCTGCTAAAAGAGAGACAAAAGAACTGTTATTAAGAATAACTTTTGGACTGGGAAATAATAGTTTGACAAGACAATCGCAACTCAAAGTTCACTCATAAGCTTTTTCCAGAGCTTTCAGTCTTTAGCGGATAGACCTTTCTTGGCGTTTTGATTCCATCCTTGGTCTTTCTCGATTTCTAGTCCCTGTTGGCTTAAAAGTAGAGCATGAAGGCTCATTCTTGACCTTGGAAGTCATTTTTCATTTTTAAGGATTCTGAATCGTGATAAAAAAAAGTGTGTGATATGGTTTAAAGATCAAAGAAAATCCTCATCGTGTTGTCTGAGAATGTATTTATTATTATTTCTCTTTAATTTTAGGAAATTGTAAGTGCAGTTTAGGATGCTTGGTAAAAATGTGGACTGACTGGCTGCTCTGACATTTTGTTAACGGCTTTTACCAGATTAACGGCCCAATCATCATCAGCCTTTATACAGCTAACCGTCCTGCTCTGAGGGCATGAGGCACCACGGTGCAATCACAACCAGCAGTAGCTCTCACTTTCCATCTGCTTTGCTCACACACACACACACACTTTGTTTTACTCTCCAACACACAGATACATGCACATGGGCACATGGTGTTGTTTGCATCCCCTTCAATCCCCCGATGAAAGTTGTGTGGTAACGCAGACAAACGGCTTGTGAGTGCTTCGTCCCCTGAGGTGTTCCTCATGGCTTGGTTCTGTTAGGTCTCCCAGGACCCTGACATAGATCATCCTGACACAATGCTGTTGCAGCTTTCCAGGTAACAGTCACATATCACATGCCACAACTGTTTGTCTAAATATGAAGCTATCACCAGCAGCTGGTGCTGGTACGAAGGGGTTTAAGAAAATAATGATACACATGAGTATTGTGACATTATGTGTTGTGATATTGTATCAATTCTCCAAAATACTGTATGATTTTTAATCAACCTCTTAAAAATCCAGCTCCTGTTTGATATTGTGGAGGTAGTAGCGGGCTCAGTTTTAAAGCTAGAGTGAAGATACTGACATCATATGAAACTAGAAAACTTAAGGAATCCTTTGGCGCCATACCAGCTAGTCACAAAGGAGGCTTAATAACACTCCAAACCTACGCTACATTTTGGTGAGGGAATAAAAAAATATGTGAATGTAAATGGGTTCTCTGGGTACCCACGAGTCTCCCCTTTACAGACATGCCCACTTTATGATAATCACATGCAGTTTGGGGCAAGTCATAGTCAAGTCAGCACACTGACACACTGACAGCTGTTGTTGCCTGTTGGGCTGCAGTTTGCCATGTTATGATTTGAGCATATTGTTTTATGTTAAATGTAGTACCTGTGAGGGTTTATGGATAATATGTGTCATTGTTTTATGTTGTTAATTGATTTACAATAATACATATTCATATACCTTTTTTATAAAGCAAATATATCTGTCCACTCCTGTGTTGATAAGAGTAATACATACTTGACAGATCTCCCTTTCAGGTACATTTTGAACAGATAAAAAATGTGCAATTAATTTGCAATTAATCCTAATTAAGTATTTTAATCGATTGACAGTCCTAATATCAACATAGAATATGTACACCTATAGGAAACTATACTGCTCCTCAGTGCAGAATAATGTCATGCCATGTCATAAAAGAGTATGTAACATGTAAATTATGTACATAATGCTACAATATAAACAAAATATATGTAAAGCAATATAAGTACTAAAATTAAAAATAAGAAAATGAGAACATAAAAAATATGAAATAAAATAATGTGATAAATTTGCAATTAATGGTGATTAACTATGGACAATCATGCCATTAATTGCAATTATATATTTGAATTGATTGACAGCCCTAATCGCAATATGTTGAATCATTATCCCTGTATCATGATATGTATCGTATCACCAGATTCTTGCCCAAACACAGTCCTGCTGGTACGGGGATTTGTTGCCTTTGGACAGACCCAGACTCCTTTCCCCGTTTCCAGTCTTTATGCTAACCACCAACCATTGGTGTCAATCTTCTCATCTAACTATCACCAAGAAAGCAAATAAGAGAATTTTTCCAAAATGTTGAACTATTCCTATAAGTTTGAGCATTTCCTCATCAAACCAAGGTACTTCCTGAGAAACTAACGTAGAAAAGAAAAACTAATTTGAGCACACTATTCACACAAACTCTAACTCTCCTCCCATCCTCCAGTTAGTGCTTGCTTTCCAGGCGGCCACGGTGGTCTCGATGCTGCTGCTTGGCTTCTTATTCAAGAGCAATTACAGAACAAAACCATCAGTTTGACAGAGATGAAAGGAGACTCTGTTTTGTCGGCTTTTTTTCAGTTTGTTGAAAAATAATTACGAAGCCTTTGTGGCTGTCTGTGGGGGCATCTACTCTCTCTCTCTCTCTCTCTCTCTCTGGTACTCAGTCATTACACTGGAAACAGACGGTGGTTTTCTCTCCAATTTTTCACAATCTGATGCATGTGTGAGAATCATTTTTAGGATTTTTGCATGTTGTGCACTGCGGCTTGCCGGCTTAGTTTGACCCCCTACCACTAAAGTGTTGACGACGTAGTATTTATGGAGTGAATGGTGACGAAGGTTCTCATACAGTACGCTCCGTGTCACTGCACCGCCTGCCCTCTCCCACTCAAACGCCGTCTCTGCCCACGCTCATTCAATTGTTATTGATCTGCACTTAGTTTTTCAATGACTTCACACTGATGCAAGAACAAGAAGAGCCTTTCATGAATCTCATCTTATCTGTGACGCTATACTGTATACATATATACAGAAAAACATTGAATTGTGCTCCGAGTGTGCGAAGCAGACAAAGGATAATGTGTCTGTGTGTTGGCTGGGTGAGGTGAGGAATTAAGAGACTGTTATTACATTTCCTCTTATGATTGACACTTAGTGCTCGCCCTTATCCAATTCATCTGGCGTTGAATCCAACTTTAATCATTTGGCACATAACAACTGTCATGTATATTAATTTAAAGGGCTCCTCACGGCAGTAATGGTTAATAATGCCACAGCAGTGTGTGTTCTTGATTTTGCACCGACACAAATGGCTGCTAGAGGGCCGGCCGATGCAACTCAATACTTGGAATAAACACCACCTTTTCGGTCTCATTAGCGTCGGTGGACATGCAGCCCTTCAGTGGTAACATTGTGTAGCCATGCTCCTCTGCATGAAATGAAACATATCTTTTCTTAAGCTGTAGTTTTTATATGTCTCTGTAGGCCTGTGGGAAACACAACAGGCAGTGGAAGTGAGAACGGTTTCGTGACCTATTCTCATCTGAACCACATCCCCACACTACACACATGTGTTCTGCGGTGTTGAATTGAATTGAGACCATCTTTTGTAGTTCTCCTTTTTCCCATGGCTGGTGAAAATAATGGACTCAACATAAATATTATTAATTAATATGTTTAATCATTTTTTTAACAATACGATTTTCAGATTTGACATGCAGAAGCTTCTGCTCACAGCTGCTATATTATGGATATTTATTATTTCCATGAATGTTATATTTGTGTAAATCTATACCATAGTAGCCTGTACATTAACACAAGGGATTCTCTCATTGAGTTTTCTGTGTTCTTTTCCTACATAAGCTTCTTTCTCATCATCTCCCCCGTCTAACGTTCTTGAAATTCTATGAAATCTAATTGTAAACATTTCACACAGCATCAGTCATCAACCACCTCGTTTTGAGCCCTGGCCTGGATTGATGTGATTGGTTAAATAAATGGCATCCTTTCTGGATAGTTTTTTTTTTCCCACCTTGCTTCATCTGTGAAAACGGCTTATCCCAGACTGTTTCTGACACTGGTTAAGCACCAACATAAAAGTAAATGTAGTGTGAAGACACTTCTCGTCATGCAAGAGTACAGAAGTGTGTGTGATGTGACTGGAACAAATAGGATGCGTTAAAACTCACAAATCTTCTGCAAGTATGCATCCTGCCCCGACAAAACTGCTATTCTGCTTATTACAGATGTATTGCAGCAGACAAACTGATTTTTTACATTGCATAAATTTGCATGTTGTTGAGATTGATCACACTGGTGTATTCTGGATGAATCAGCTCGTTTTTGATTGAAAATGTGAAGTTCGCTCAACCTTTTAAGCACGAGAAGTCCTGAGCAGGCCACTGCCACCAAAATGGACTTAATTTCAGCACCAAACAGATTTTAATGAAACTTTAATACAAGATACACATTGCATTCATTTTAGATTCAGACTGAATATATATATTTGTGTTTTTGTGGAAGTCTCTTTCATCAAGAGGAAACCAGGGCAGTTTTTTCTTTGGGAATATACTTCAAGTGGTCCAGACAAGCCAGAGAGAGTGTGCTCAGTTTAGGGTCCCCTGGTGATTGTGGCCAGCTCTATGAACAATGCCTCCAGTGTAGTCTTATTGATTGAGTCAGTCCTCCAGTTTCAAAATGTGCTGCTGAGTCACATGATAATGCCATTCATCCCCAATGAGAATCACTTCTAAAGCTGGCATTCCCCATTATTACAGTCCCGTGTCCTAACATCTGTCCTCAGTGAAAACTCGCCAGCGCTATATTTAGCCCACCCGTCCAGCTTTATATAGGTCAAGAATCCCATCTACACTTCCACTGCTGCTCTTCAAGGCTGGAGCGTTTCTTGTTGCCTGTGTAGGATCCTTGCAATTAGTTTTCTCTGATCACTGATCAACGTACAGTTTTCAGGAGTCCTTAAGGATTCTCCTGAACTTAATCCTCTGTGGGCCAAATTCAGAGCAAAAAGCAAAATAGTTTATCCAGGTCCTGCCGTATATTTTTAGTTTCCTACCGTTGAAGCCGAAGCTCTTGTGAGGGGAAAAGCCACTGGTGTTTTGGTTCATTTCTGTGGCTGTCAGGTGTTTTCCTCTGTGAGGCTTCCCACAGAGGAAAAGCGCCTGACGGCCACAGAAGTATTGCTGCTTTGAAGTTTTTTGATGAACTTTCCCAACCCACAGGCTGTTAAATTCAGACCTTTGAAAATGCGGTACAGTTGTGACTCGTCCCTCCCTTGGCGCCGCTGTGTGAGTCTTCCCTTCTTCAGGTTCACAGCGCAGCAGAAAGAGGGCGCTTGCTTGGACACTTTTACTCTTCTAGTTGTCTGTCGTTATCCATTTTAGAGCTGCAACGAGTAATCGATTAGTCGTCAACTATTAAATTAATCGGCAACTATTTTGATAATCAATTCATCGGTTTGAGTATTTTTTTTAAATAAAAAAGTCAAAATCATCTGATTCCAGCTTCTTAAATGTGAATATTTTCTGGTTTCTTTCCTCCTCTATGACAGTAAACGGAATATGTTTGAGTTGTAGACAAAACAAGACATTTGAGGACGTCATCTTGGGCTTTGGGAAACACTGATTGACATTTTTAACCATTTTCTGACATTTTATAGACCAAACAATTAATCAATTAACCAAGAAAATAATCAACAGATTAATAAACAATGAAATAATCTTTAGTTGCAACCCTAGTCCATTTTTTAAAGTAATTTTTTTGGGGGCATTTATTCATTTTTATTGATAGGACAGTGGATAGAGTCTTGGAAAGGGGGGAGAGAGAGAAAGGATGACATGAGGAAATCTATGGGTGCCCTCTCTACCAACTGAGCTAACCAGGCGCCCTCAACCCTCGTCCATTTGACTGTTCAACTTCCCACGGTCTGCACATAATCATCATTATTACATCTCCAATTGCACAGGCCACCATATTGCCATGTAAGGCTATTATACCACAGTACAACAGCTCATTTCACCAAGAAAGTCACAAATAATAACCATCACCATCTGTAAATGCCTTCTAACCACCAAACAGTAGTAATAACAGTATTTACAGTAGTAGGAGAAAATGCTGATTAGGGTAATTGCAGTTGAAAACCGCAAACATACAATGGTGCTCAGGTTTCTGCTACAGTACATAGCAGCACACATGTATATGCAGCTCAGCCACTGGGCTGGGTATGTTCACTCAAACTGGGAAAATGATTTTTAAGTGTGGTGGTTTAGGTATAACTAGTTTGTCTTAAAAATCTAAAATTCACCATAATCCCTTCTGGCTTTCTTTTTTAATTTGAATCCAAATTTAAGGCTGGCTCACTCTAAAAGGTTTTTCAAATCTTAACAGATGTTGAAAATGTGAGAGAATCCACACATAACAACATGTTATGTTAAATGTAATACTTTTTATCCTGTAGTGTGTGGTGAACAACGATTTGGCCGAAACAGCACACCCCACTAACATTCATGAACAACAAAAAGTCACGACTCTCAAAACCGGAGATCTTCAAACGTTTAGACGTGATTTGGCAGACGACGGGTGATTTAGTGATGTTAGTTTTGTACTACTTTGTACTGAAAATTCACAAAGAAAAAAGAAAAATAATGAATGAAGTCATGGAGACACGTTCAATAAACACTTGGGTTGTTGCCACAAATCAACAGGTTGGGAAACGGGCCAAAAATCGGTCGTGTAGTGTGTGCCCGGCATTAGCAGGCATTTTCCTTAGGGTCTTGCCTGGGTGGATATCTGTTTCTCATTTAAATGAATATCTAATATCTAATATTTAATTGACATGAATATCTTCATTGTAAGAGATTTCTTTGGACCACAGACTGCAGTGTAACAGACAGTTCAATTCATTGTGAAACTCTCACAAGGTGCTGAGTGTCACTTCACTTAATGTGTCTGTGGTTGTATTTCGTATAGCCAGTGCAGTCAGTGTTTATTGGGCAAATGAAGTTTTCTATCTTGTGTATTTTCATCCCAAGGATACAATCGGTTCAACATAATTTCATTTAGGAAATTTTCCAACTGAAACATATCATTTTGGAGGGGATCCTTATTAGATAACATACTGTGAATTTTCTATAAATTTGTCTTTAAAGAAAAGATGTTTTTATTCCTGAGAAGAAGTAAATGTAAGATTTGACACTGATTAGGAGACTTTTATTTTATACCGATGACACCGATGATGTATGAGCAGCGTGCATACGCACTTAAAGCATATGGCTCGTACATCAGGAGCCTCTTAGACCGGCAGGGTACAGATCAGCTATTTAAAACAAATTACACTGCATGATCCTACTTTGGAAAATGTGTTTGTAAATTGCTAGGGAGGCTTTCAAAATAAAATAACTGTTAAATGCAACTAATAACTGATAACTAATTGTTTTTTGAATTGTGCCAAATTCTTTGCAGCCATTTTAAGCACATTATTTTTGTCACTTTAACAAAGCCGCCTGATTAAGTGTTGTCATAAAACAGATCCCGGGCCAATTCGATTTAAAAAAAAAAAAAGATGGGCTCGAAGGCAAAGTACAATCTGCAGATTTGTTTCCTTGCCAGCTCTAACAGACGGAAAGAGATGGAGGTGGAGGAGGAGTGGGGGGGTGAGGGAAGTAGGAGACAGGCTTCTTCTTCTTCATCCACAGCTCTCTATAGTACCCTCAAAGTTAAATCCGGGTCAGTAAGTGTGCATACTAAAGATTGTAGTTTGCAAAATATAAAATCTGTGTCACTGCAGACCCGACATGCTGTCAGGAAGTTAACGTCTCTGCCCTTTTCTTTGCGTGATTCTAGCAGAATTTGTACAATAAAGCAGCAATGCGACGACGGAGCTAAAACACATCACCGGAATGAGCAATAATGTCTAAAGATTGTATTTGAACGGGTGCTGAGTTTGCGTTTGGCCGAAAATCAAAAGAATCACAATATATCTCTCAAAGGCATAGCTCAATTATCTTAAAGCAATTCTAACAAAGTCCTCCGCTGTCTGTTTAAATGGAGAGTTTCATTAGTGGATTGAGGCAGAGCAAAGAGTAGAGGGCCACTGTAACCCCGAAGGTTTGCACAGCGACGACTCCCGCTGAACGTGATGCATGTTAATCTCCATCTCCTCCATTATGTGTGGGCCACTGTCAGTACAAACTGTTTGTTCAAAGTCAGGGTGACTTTCTTTTACCGTGCTTCAGTCCTCTGTTGCGCGGAGAAACAGAGGGGGAGATGAGGAATGGGGGGGAAACAGAAAGACGAGCAGAGGAGTAAACACTGAGACAGGTGTCTGGCAAGGGACAATGATTAGATTTATAAACCAAGCGATGTTATTTTCTCTGCGCGGGGAGTGCTGTAAGACATTAAGCGCTAACTGAAGCTCCCAGCGTCCCACTGCAGAGACACTTGTCCCTCCTTGGAATCCCAATCCTCCTCTCCTGTATTCCCTCACATTCCTCCCTACCTCTCCTCGTCTTCCCTTTCCTCTTTTCCCTCGGGCGCGATTAAATTTTCCCCCCTCGCATCCGAACAAGATGGATCGGCCTTGAAAGTATCCTTTCTGCTTCCATCACCCTCCTCGTGTTTTCTCCTCCTCAGTCAGGGGTTGTCATCCTTCCCTCCTTCCCCCCGTCTCCCCAGACCACTAGCTGGCACACAACATCCAATATTCTCTCCAGCTGGAGTGGAACTGAGCACATTAGGGACGGGTCTGCTAAGGTGATCAGACTTGCGTGTGCGATGCCCGGGGTCCATTTTTCTTCATTTGAGAGCGTCTGTCTTGCTGCCAATACTATAGATTTTCTATCAGCTCCTTAATCATGGCTCCATGATTGGGAACGCTATTGGTCGGGCTCCCTGATATGAAAACTCTAGTATCCATTTTGTGTCTGTCAGGGCACACAGCCCGGGTTATTAGACAGCCAATTGAACAGTTAGACGAAATGTTCTTTCCTTCACCCCCGTCGACTTCCCGCTGGAGGAGGCTCTTCTTCTTTATTCTGCTTGCATACGCTTCTGCAAAATCTGTCAGAAAAAGAAATCGCTGCAGTACGAGCATCCAGCTTTATGACTTCACAACCTGTCGAAGTAAGCTCATTAGGTTTGGAGAGTTTGGGGGCCCAACATGGAGATGGATATTGCTCAGGCCCATGGAGAGGTAGTAGCCGGAGGGAAAGATCATTTAACACAACAGACTTCTTCTTCAACAGATTCAATGAAGAGGCTAACACCACTATGTACACTAACTCTCTTTCTGTCTCCCTCCAGGTCATCTGATGGTGTGTGCGCATCAGGATCAGTGGTGGTGAGTCGTCTGAAGATGGGGGAGATGGAGGAGGTCGACGTAGACCACATCACCACCGACATCCCGTCACACAAGGTAAAATTTGCAAGGGCAGGAGTCTCCACGCTCCAGATGCCTAGCACTAATGCTAGGATTAGACTGGCACTGCTCAAGTCCTCCAATGAGATTAAATAAACTTCAGTAAACCCTAATGGGGATTTAGAGGATGTGTGTGTGTGTGTAATGTCTCTGTCAGTGAGTACATTTGTGTTTTCCCTCTGTCACATATAGAATAGATTAAAGAGAGACTGACCAAATTAGCATCACTTGACCCTGTTTGCGTGGGATTTTGTAGCCAGCCTTCCTTCATCTGACCAAGTGGCAGATGCTTCTTAAACGTGGCTTCCTTGCCGCCGCTGCCGCCACCCCCGTCCGTCTCCGCTCTAATCTCATACAATACCGCTTAACTCGGCTCTGAAGTGACTCACATAATCGGGGGGAAAGAAAGAGGAAGAAAGCGTGTTCTCCTTCAGCGTCTGACAGCGAAGCGAAGATTGTGTGTCGTGCGAATGGGTTGCCACCACACCAGGAATGAAGTTGTACGTACTCTGATTTCACTTAATTTTTCTGTACGTTTCCTTAATGGAGCCAGATTTGTTTGTCAAGTGAGCGTGCGCTGTAGAGCCGGAGTCGGGTATTAAAAAGTAAAGAAGGAGCTTTAATGATGTTTCTGATCTGTAAAGGGGAACATTTCACATTTTCCCTCACCACAGCACAGCTCTGCCAGGCGGCACGGAGACTTATAGTCCTCGCCTGCTTTTGATTTGCTGTTTTTTGTGTGTATTTTGTGTGTGTGTGTGTGTGTGTGTGTGTGTGTGTGTGTGTGTGTATGAATCACTGTCTTATATAATTGACCACGGGCTTCTACATGGCTGACTGGCTTTCCGTTCTGCCCACCCCTGTTGCTGGTGCAGGGAGGTTCCCTGCTAGGCTCCAGAGTGTCACTGACAATCTGCCCATGTCGCCTTGATGAATGTGTTGCCCTGTGCGTGTGCGTGTGTGTGTGTGCGTGTCTGTGTGCGTGTGTGTGTGTGTGTGTGTGTGTTGTCACAGCACATTTCCCCTCGTGTGTTGTTTCTGTTGTAGGAGATGAGGGGAGGAAAGAGGGAAGGGATGTGACAAACATTAGGGGAGGGCTCACTTGAGACTCAAGACTCACTCAGGGAAGTTCTTGTTCAATCTACCTTCGTCGTGTGTGTGTCTTGCTGACTGAATTTACTGTGTGTGTGTGTGTCTGTGGGGGGTTGGAGGCACTTGTTTGATCATTCCCTGTCGTTGCTTGAGTGGCTGCTACTCATGAATATCCCACTGACCCCTCAAAAACAGTCAGCTGAAACAAGAAAGAGACTCCAGTCACCTTTGATGTGATCTCTTTACATATTTGAGTCATCAAAGAGCCATGGAACACATGCTGTCCGCCGCTGCCTGCCATTACAATGGGACTCCTTCCACAGCTGTGGCCCTTGGCTCATTGTTAATACTTTTCATTATCTCAGACCTTACTTGTATGCTTACTGAAATGTCCAGATTGTTTCTGTCTGTTTTGTTCAACGGACACATTTGATTTTTTGGGAGTTAGTGTGTGTGAGCATGGTGGTGTTGAGTTGGGTGTCTATTTTATTCAGGATCAGTTTCTAAGCTAGGAGAGGTGATGGATTGTTCCTAGCAGTCATTAAAGTCCTTTTCTCGGGACAGGTTTGGCTGTCTGGCTGCGTTAAATGGTTCATCAGACAGGCCAGAGCTGACATACAGCGAGCAAAAAAATTGTTAGTTGTCAGTATTGCTTTGATGAGGAGTCCCAGACTTAATGCATCAAGAGGCATTGGAGGATTTCAGTATCAAAGGACTAGCAGAGGTGTCGTTGTAACATGATGTTTGAGTTTTATGAGTAGCAGTGTACAGATAGAAAGGTATATTTCTACACTATTTTTTTTAATTAACTTTCATATTTAGGATAGTTTGGGTGTTTTGAAGTGGGGTTGTATGAGGTACTTATCCATATTCAGTGTATAACCTCCAGTAGATGACGGTCGGCACACCCCCAGTTTGGAGAAACAGACAGGACTTACAGCATGGGAGCAAAGCAATGTACTGCAGCAGCAAAACGTCTTTTAGCCACCTAAAAGAAAGGCCCACCTAAAAAGAAATCAATATCAGTTTAAGTGTGTGCTGTATTTAGAATATCTTAATCATTTTACCTTGCTGTCAGACAGCCCTTTCTGAGGGGGAACTGAAGCCGTTTTATCCATCAACAAGGCTGGGCGACATGGAGAAAATCAGATATCACATGTTTTTGAACAAATACCTCGATATCGATATTCAGGTACTGTGGATATAATACAGCTAGAACTGTCTGGTAAGTTCAGAAAATCACATCACTTTACTGTAATGCAGCCTTTAAAACAGGAAAAGACAACACTTACTGTATGCCATATTATGATATGACAATATTCCAAATCTGACTATATGTAGTCTCATATGATGATATCGAAATATTGCCCAACCCTACCATCGATGCTGTCTTCAAAGCCACCAGACTCTATTGACAAAAACAGTAATTATACCCCCCGTCCATTCGTGTGACACACTTTCGTTTCCGGAGCAGAACTCGGAAACTATTTAACTTAGTAACTTCAAATTTGGTATGATGGTTGACAGTGTGGTCCACTTGTGCCTTTTGGGGATCAGAAGTCCAGGGAATTTTGGCCAAAAAAATCTTTTTTCGTCTTCAATTTAGTTTCAATTTAGGAGTAGAACTCGTCCATTATTTCCAAAAGGACAAAACCTTTGGCCCTACTTTAGTAGGGGTCAAGCAGTGAGCTCACAGAACACTGTGGTTTTTGGTCTACCGCTGACTCCATCATCTAGTTTATTTGTGTTATTGTGTGACTTTGTTGGTTAGTTGGGATTCACCAAAGTCCCATAATAACACAATCAAACTAACCAATGGAGGCAGCGGTAGACCAAAAACTCCTGTGTACTGCAAGGTAAAATTACTGGTTTTGTTTTCGCCAATAGCTCGACACTGCAATACAAGAACAATGCTGTTTCTTAATTACCATGTCTTCTACATGAATAATCAACTGTTGAGGATGCTGAAATGCTGTTTTTTCCCCACAGGACATGTAGCTGTAGCCTCAGTTTTCTTTTAGCATAATATCATGTATATGTATGTTTAAGACCCATTTTACAAGATTCAAGTCATCCGGAAACATTAGTAGTCGGCCAGAAATGTGAAGCTGCATTTATCTACCTCTGTCTGAAATCAAAATTAGGAAGTATTTTGAGAAGCAAATCTGTCACCATTATGACTGCAAACTGCATGTGTGCTATGTGAGAGATCGGAAAGCTTGACAGGCATTGCAACAGTAACTAAGGGATGCAAGCGGTCAACTGTGGTTAATTAATCCATGGGCAAATATTTTAAACTTAGCTTGGGTTTGGGATATCCCCCAAAACAAAAAATAGAACAACACAGTATATGTTCAGTAGTATTAGGGGGATTTTCTTCTTTATCTCCTCCCCGGTAGGTTCACTGAAAGAGCCACATTAACGATAATGGGTCTGTTGCCCAGTAACACGATGAAATGGAAAGAATTAAACTGTTTGGTTCTCCATGATCTGTAATAGGTCAGGTGAGGTAAATTATATCTAAACTATCACTGTTGTTTTTTTATTATCTCATTAGTTTTGGTAACCTGTGGTCATTCTGTACAAGCAGCATACTGTGGTGTCTGTGTCACTTTGATGAATGTGTTGCGCTCTGTACAGTCATTTGAAATGTAGGATAGGAAAGGATGAAACCACAATTTAGTGCTTTGATAAAATGACTAAAATGGCAGTGGAGGTAATAAATTCCCGACCAGCAACCCAGCCAGTGAAGTCCCAGCAGTGTGTTTTCCTTCAGCTGTCACCTGCTGGGACATCACTGATTGCAGTGAAGGCAGAAGTGCAACATCCTTGACAATTTGAACTAAAACGAGAGCAGCAGCTGTTTGCTCTTTGTGGTTCCATGTGGCTCTAGACTTTAAATGTAGTGTTTGCAAGGTGCATACAGCACAGAGTTTCATTGAAATTAAATGTCATTATTATTATTATAAGTAATGCAAACAAAAGCAAAGAAAAATATTTATTCATGCATTAAGCCATGTTTTTTTATGTTTTTTATTATTGCTTCTGACTGACAAAGCTTTGGATTTTCATACCTCAACTTCCAATAAACTCAGCTGTGAGATGAATTATTGGTCCCAGGCTACATTTGTATATTGGTGTGGTCACCTCCTTTTGGGCTATACAAATAAAAAAAGGTAATAGTCATGATCAAAGCCCTCCTGGTTCTCAGAAAAATACTGTTATTATTTTAATATTCCCCCTCTGTTTCTTTGTTCTTTTCCTTTCCAGTGTCCCTTGGTCTGTGAGTCTGCGTCCCATGCCTGCATCGACAGAGAAAATAACCCACTGACAGGTCCAGGTATGATTCACATCTTGAACACCTGCAATTTCACTATTCATTGCTGAATAATGTGGCATTAAAAAAAAAAGAAAGACAAAACATTTGTTCTCTAATTTCCCTGTTTTCTACTTAATGAATAAAAAAAGTTATTTTTACAGGAGATAAATGGTGAAAACTCCTCCTGTAATGGCGTCAAAGAAAGTCTTGAAAGAATCCACCCAGATGTTATTGTAATGCAGCATTGTACTAGTTAGTATCTTACTTTATCCAATAGTTCCTTAACCTTTTCCACTCCACTCCTCTTACCATAGATCAATTTTTGTCTTTTTTAGGGAGATAGCAGGTCAACAGTAGATGTCACATGGAAGTGGTGTACATCATCTGACGTTGTTGCAGCACATTTGCTGTTGCTACCATTTGTTACACAGATTTGGTGCAAAATCTAACCATTTTTACCACTCGAGAATTGATAAAAATGATCAATAATCCCTCCAAAATACCACATTAAGACACCAAGACCTTGAGGAACACCACAGAAAAAGCCATGATATGATTTGATATCAAAAACTTTTGACATTTGGAGATTTCTGCAAGATTTGCATCTTTGGCGAGCACTTCTGCTGTGTAAACTGCTCAGAAACCCCCTTATTGTCAATCTAGCTAGGAAAGCCATCCATCCTCTGAATGCTCTAGGTCTCTAGTTTGTGGCTGTAAAATTTCATGAAGCTGTGATTATCCTAGAGGTCACTACAGGTCATTTTATACAGCGAGGTCAAGTTTAAAAAAATGGTCACTACAATTACAGTAAATGGTTACTATGGGGACTAACATCATCACACATGAATACAGTTGGGTTCATTGGATCTACAAGAGTCTCAGCTTTACAGTGATACCCAATTTATGTCATTCCAAGACTGTTTAGGGTCCCCAGTATGCAGAAATATTAAAATACACCATTTTAGAAAAGGCAAAAATAACACATTTTTACTGCATGCTCAAAAGTGCATGATTTTGTCCCAAACTGCATGTGATTATCATAAAGTGGGTTTGTCTGTAAAGGGAAGACTTGTGGGTACCCATAGAACCCATTTTCATTCACATATCTTGAGGTCAGAGGTCAAGGGAACACTTTGAAAATGGCCATGCCAGTTTTTCCTCGCCAATATTTAGCTTCGTAGCATTATTTAGCCATGCTAGCATGACATGGATGACTTAGGTTTTCTAGTTTCATATGATACCTTCACTCTCAACGCTCTAAAACTGAGCCTGCTACAGCCTCTGAAACACAGTAAAGTTTGCCGGGGGGGCCGGCGCCCTCAATGAAGAGGTTAATGTTGATATGTATCATATTGACCTTGTATTTCCCTTTTGTATCCTATTTGACTAAAGAATTTGAATTTATGCTTTTATTAAATCAGTCGCTGTGCTTTTAGGCAGTGAGAATGAATAGTGGGAGACAATCATGAGATTAATTGGCAACACAGAAAGCTAGCTCTCTCGCTGGTAGAGTAATATTTGTAAGATTTTGTTAGAGAGGAAACCAAAGACATGTAGACAGAAAAGGGTTAGACTTGAAAAGGTCACAACTCCCGCTGTGTTGAAGCTTCACAGCCCTTGTTCAGAGGACACTCGGGAAACTAGTTTCCATTTCTCACCCCATGCATTCATTTGTTTCACACATCCATTTTCTCGTTTCTCCGGATTCCCACCACCTCCCTGAGCTCCCCAGCAGCCCCACGCCTGTTGTCATGGTGCCATTGTCACTTACTGTTTCTACTGTGATTAGCTAGTGAACTGCAGCCATGTTTGCAGGTGCACATCTGCAGCCCGTCAAAACAATACCCTCCCCGCAGACCTCGCCAGATTGAGTAATGCAATTTAGTCTTCCACTTTTATTACCTTTTGAAATGAGCATGCAGAGAGAGGGGAGCCCACGCACAGCACGTCTCGGAAAGTCATTTTCTTAAGAGGTGTCGGGAAGGGAAACAGAGGCGGCTGATTGGTGGTCAGATTAGTGTGGTGGCAGGGGGGAGTTCAGGGGTTAATCTGCTTCTCCGGCGGAGGTGGAAGTCAGCAACTGTCGCTCTTCCGATTAAGGTCGTGTCTTCAACCCCTTCTCTCCATGTGTCCCTTGCTCCCCATTTATTTTTGTCATCCATTTCACTTTCTCTAATCCCCATGCCAACAATGTCTGAATATCCCATTTAATTTAGTTGCAATTACGAATCCTTTCTGGGGTGATTCCAGGGCCGGGCTTAACCTTAATCATCATTAATTTCAACATCAACTTCAGCAGCCTAGAAAAATAATAATAAGCCTCTCTATAGCCTATTTGGCTAACGGTTATTGTCCTTCAGAGGAGCTCTAAATGTACCTGGGTTTATGGTGTATCCACACACGATTTGTGCTTGATATGATGTAACAAACAAAAACAAATTACGCTCAAATTTGCCTTTTTCAGATATCTTCAAGATATTCTTGCTGTTTTGAGGCTGAACTTTCATAAACAAAGATATGCACTTCACAGTGATAGAAAGATTGCCTGCTTCATTTCTACGGTGCTCATCATGGTTACTGTATATGGGTATTAGTTTGTCCATATTAATCTCATCAAGTGCATAGTTTTCACCTTAAAAAATATTGTGAACGAAATCCCCCAACCCAAATCAACAGCCCATTAGTTTGTCTCTCAATGCTGCTCACCCCATCTGTGGCCCATTAATTCCTACTGAAGTCATAAATATTAAAAAACTGTGTCCAAAACATAAAGTTTCATCTTTAAAAAAAGGCTTTCCTAAAACAGCATGCTGCTGCATTTTTCATGCCGCTCAAAAAGAAGTAAATCATTTGTTCTTTGGGGACTATTTTCTACTGTGGATTAATACGTTTGCACCAAAGCTGTTTACGTAAGATTGGTGCAACATCAACTGTATTACCATACGTTCATATTAATGGAGAAATATGTCACCCTTTGATGTGTTTTTTGGACAATAATGGAGGTCTATGGCACAGAGGAAATAAGCTACTGTATATCCGGCTTTAGCTACACAGGCAGTATTTGTTTTTACAATCAATTGTTTGTTCGACTTTTCATGGGATTTATTGAAAATAAGAAAAATACATATCATTGCCAGGAAAGCATATAGTATTATTAGCTGCTGTTAAAGAAATTAATTTAAATTGGAGCACCTCGGTAGCCGAATGGTTACAGCGCATGCCACATAACGCAACCTATCCTTATACAACGGTTTGTATGACATCCAACAAAAATGTATTCCTCATTTTTTGTGCGTTTTCCTACGAATGTCCAGCAACACGTAACGTACGTGTCAATTTCCGCTCGTTGCGTGCATACAGTCTTTTCAAAGTAAACTTCCATCTTCACAGGAAACAACGTGCTTAGGTTTAGGAAAATATTGTTGTTTGGGTTCAAATAACACAGGAAGTGGCGTTACTGAAGTACAGAAATTACGTGACAGATAAATCAACGTTGACTTCTGGTTTCATACGAGGTTCGAACATCCATCCACCCAACTTCCTCCAAACGTGGCATTTGTTAGTCTTCATACTTCCTGGTTCACGATTGCGTGGATTACATATGAATTGATTTTGTGGGATATATATGAATTACAGTGCATTACTACTTGTAGGTATAGCTACGAACGGTGTATGAGAACAGCCTGCATAACCCCAACGTACCCAGTCCGACTCCAGCCGTGTTGCATTCATACCCCTCTCTCTCTCTTTCTGCCATTTTCTGTCTCCTTATACACTATCAGGTATATAAAGGTGAAAAAGGCAAAACAAAAAAACAATTTCTACTTCTTCCCACTAACCAGTTTTTTGTTTTGCTTTGAAATGGTTTCCCAAAATAACCTTGGAAACCAGCGTCAATTGAAACCGTTGTTAAAACCAACCAGCTAGCACACGTCATGACATTACATCTTATATTTATATCCTCTTACTACATACGAACTCTCACTGTAGTGTGCATTCTTGAACCCATCTGCATTGAAGGGCATCACTGAACTTAAACACTCGAGGACAAAATGACGTAGCCCGAGCAGGATTAATGACTCGGGCACTTAGACAGACGACTTTGAGGGAAGGACAGTGTGGGGCCAGATCAGGGTACAGTGCAGTATGACGGGTTTGGTAGGGGGAGCGTTCTCTGTGCTGTCAGTAGGAGCAGGAATGTGGCTCCCACTTTTGAGGTTCAAGCGAAAACATTTTACTGGTGCCATGCATGTTTGACTGCCTAGAGCGAGATTGTCAACGTTTCACCCCGGGTGCTTCGGCTCCGACTTATTGAGTGACTTCCTTTATGACTGCAGCTCTGGAAACGGAAAGGAGTGGTAAACACTGTTCAAGGCAGACAGCTTTCTTGCCCTCTGCTGCCAGCATGCAGATAAGAGCATTAGAGCTTTTTTTTCGTTCCCAGCCTTCGATTGCTGCTATTAGCCACTCTCTGCGAAAATGAAGAAGATGGGTCTGAATCTGAATAGGTTTTAATGGGAGAGTTGGGAAGCGGGGTTAGCAAGCAAAGTTTTTGACCGAGTGCTGTACAATAAACAAGCAATTAAAATGGAAATGGAGAAAAAAAGAATAACAGGACACGGTCTCAGTATTCCAGTCAGTATTCTAGTCTGCTGTGCTGCCACTGAAGTAGAAAGAGAAAGGCCTTGGACGATGATAAACACCTTATCTATGGCAGACACAGTTATTGATTATAGAATTTAATTTGTGCTACATGCCTCATGTGACTTTTGAAGAGTTTCTGTCTGGAGCTTCCTTGAAGGTGCCAACTGTTTAGATCTTCAGTTTTCCCTTTGTCAAATTTTAAAAGTTAGAAATCTCTTTGATGAGAACGTGGTGTATTTTCTGCTGTGTCAGATGGTTCAATATACCTTTCTTCACTCCCTTTGTCTCCCTCTCTTAGTGTTCAAGAACCCAATATGCAAGGTGTACAGATTCCAGACGGTGGACAGCAAGTGGATGCTTGTCCGGGAACAAATGGAGGAGTGCACGTTGTCCTTTAGCATCCCCAAACAGCTGCTCTCATTGTATATTCAGGAGGACATGAGCAGGTAAGTCCCTCTGAAATCACACTGTCGATCGTGTGGATGTCACTGCCAGCTTTCTCACTGCATCAGATAGCTCATTTCCATGTTTGTGTAGACATCAACTAACCAGCCAATGGGGAACAATGAGAAGTTCAAAGTAAAACTCCCACCAGGTGTTGTGTGTACAGTAGGTGTGTGTAGTTTCTAGACTGAGTTCCTGACCCACTTCACCGTAAGCGATGGTTTAAAAGTTCCGCCTATATTTGGAGAGGAGTGAATTATTTAGATCTGCTTATCACTTCAAACGAACCTTCTATGCCCATGTATCCAGAAAATGACAAACATTGTCTCTTTCAAACACACACTCATTCACACCTGCTCCTGGTCCTTTCTTGAAGCTTTGCAAGAAGGAACATCCTGCCACTGGTGCTGAATCAACTTTAAAGTTATGCTCCTTGAGATTTCAGTCCTGGTTAATTAGATTACACCATAGACTGTATATAAGAAGTGGACGAAGTCACCATGATGTCACCCATTGGTTTGTGGACTGCCATTGTGAAGCCTCGAGTTTTGCATTTTAGCCGTCGCCATCTTGGTTTTTGGCAGCCAGAAGTAACACGAGAGGGTGGAGATAAGTACAACTGAACACTGGATAAAACATTTTTAGGAGACCAAAATGTTACAATTAACTTTCATGAACTGAACACACACTGGGAAAGGGGTAAAGTTGTAAGACAAAAACACAAACAACTCCCAGACTACAATGCCGTGGTAGCGAACTGTCAATCAAAGGTAGCCACGCCCTAAATCATACTCTGCTTTATGGTCTATTTGACTCGAAATGGGACCATAATTTACTAAATGAACATCATGCTGTATTGAAGAAGACTTGAAACTAGTGATTGAGACCATAAACTCACGTTTACAATGTTTACTGAGGTAATGAAGCAAGTGAAAAGTAGGCTCATTTTCTCATAGACCTCTATACGATCAGACTTCTTTTTGCAACCAGAGGAGTCGCCCCCTGCTGGCTGTTAGAAAGAATGCAAGTTTAAGGCACTTCAGCATTGTTTTCACTTGTCAGACCCAGAGGTTGCCCACTGGTTAATACTACTGGACCCTGAATTCTGGGGGCAGCAAACACACCATAAGCAGAATGGTGTACACCAAATACAACAGAGAAGCAACTGGTGTATCCGTTAGTAGTGCAGCAATACACATGAACTCATGAAGTCAGTTAGTAATTGGCCTTTTTTTTGCGTCATGCCGTGAGCAATTATGGTCTGACTTCAGGCTGCGCACAGTGCAAGTCGTTTTCCACACAATGGCAGGTCACAGCAATATTGGTCACCTTGCTGAGGAGCCTGCAGCTGACTGTGGCGTCTCCTTCTTGTGTCATTACCCCACCCCTGCCCAGAATTTAAAACCGATCCACTGTCAAAAAATCTTTGTTGTTTTTTATGGATTATAACTTAGATACAAATTCTGTGAACCAAAACATGGAACTCAAGAACATAACTGCAATTAAAGTCCAGTCCAGTTGATAGTGTGTGAGAATGAGGATGGGTTAAGAAGAGAACAGAGGGAGGTGATGTTTCACCAGTCTCTCTGAGTGGGCTCCTGTAATTACATCCCGTAGTCCCTTCCCTCAGGCTCAACCAGTGTTTGTCAAGGCAGATCATTCCTCAACTGGCCAGTTGTCCCTGGCAACCTCTTCTCATACATAACACACACACACACACACACACACACACACACACACACACACACACACACACACACACAGCCAGATGATTTCTTTATACTCCCTTAAATGCATGGAATAGGCACAAAAATGCAATCAGAGACTTTGATGAACTTGGTCGTGGGAGGAGAGTTTGTAATCACAGTGTGCATCTGAAGGATCAAGCAGGGTTCAAGGACACTTTTCTCTCGCCGTGTTTCCACTGCAGATAGTACACCATCAGTGTAGGCGGGATTCTCAGCTGACCGTTGTAGCGGCGGCGCATGAAACTGCCCTGACATCATCTTAAACGGGTCACTCGCTGAATCATGTCATCGGCAACCAAACAGAGAAACGTCTACACTTTATCGATTGTACAGCGTAGTGTACGGAGTAATTTGGCGAGCTGCCGTTTCTTTTAAACGGTCGCGCTAATGACGATTCTCTCTGACCGGTGCAGTGTTTTATCTCCACCTTCTAGTATCGGCTCGTCTCGCTTGGAACCTCGACCGAGGTGGTACCAAAAATGGAGTGGTTCGATTGGTACCATCCACAACTTTAGCTAATGGAAACGCAAAAATACCCGTTCTAATGTGTAGCGAACTGAACTGAACTGGTGGAAACGTGCCAATTCAGATAGTAAAACATACACACAAGTGCGATCATACCATCCACACACACACACACATACACACACACACACAGAAACATTATTGACCGATTTATACGACAAACTTCGTTATCAGTTAATCGGTTCGCATTCCCAGACCCTGGTTCCCACATGTCCTCTCTCAGTATCTCTACGTTCTGTTTAAATAGGAGATGATCTGCTCCGTAAACTGATCATTTAAATCACAACTAAATTTAGAAGACAATTATAGAATATTTATTGAACGTCTTATCTGTCTACTACAGCCCATGAACACACAGCAGGCTCCAAACCATGACTAGCATATACAGTGTTTGTTTATTAACAGGCATTTGTAGCGTATCTCCAGCTCGGTCGCTGAGGCACCTCTCCTATAATCCTCTTTAAATGTTGTCTTTTTCCACGGTGCCTCTCCATTTAGTCGATCCTGTCAGCCAGCCTCACGCACGGTGCTAGCTTGCTGTTTTTAATGATTCAGTTAGTGCTGCAAAGTTGTGCATGCAGCGGCGGATGGTGGGCGGCTTAGTTTGCTTTGCCACTCTGTGATAATCTTGGATGTTTCTTCCTTCCGTTGGTTCGCTTTGATGTCTACAGTCATGTTTTAATCGAACTCTGCGAACACAGGGGTGGCTGATTTTTCTTCTCTCCTCCAGTGAAGATGCTGAGACTGCTCGCGTGTGTGTGTGTGTGTGTGTGTGTGTGTGTGTGTGTTGTATCTGTGTGTGTGTGTGTAAAGATAATTAATGCATGTGTAGTAAAGTGTCAGTGTGTGGGCGTCGATTAAACCCCATTCATTAAGAGCTGTCTTGTTTCTCATTAATGGAAAAAATCATGCCCCCCTTCTTTTCCTGTTAATAAATAAGTCCTCGTATTGTGCATCAAGATCATATCGGTGACATTTTGGCATCTGGCTTCACTTTTTCTCAATTGTTTTGTACGTTCAGGATCAGCATTAATGGCTCTGCATGTTGGATGAGCTTTGCCTTGTTTTTTTTCAGAAGGAGCTGCAGTGTTGTAAAAGAAGCGTTTGCTTTTCAGTCCTCTCAAGCAGATTTTATTGACCCCACACACAAAGCCCTCTGTGATTAAATTGAACAGGGACTATAACGCACCATGAAATACAGGTGCCCACACCACAGGGTTTTGCTCTTTGGGAAATGTATTCTGCTCTCAGTCATCAGTTCATGTCAATTTGAGCACATTGTTCTACTTGATTTTTGTCCTTCAATTAATTTTCTAATATCTGCATAATGTTTTAGTCAAAATAAATAAAGAGTTAAGTGTGTCAGCTACTGTATGTCTTTAAATCCAATCCTAATCATTATTGTATAATTAGGGGTGGAGGAGAAAAATCAGTACAGCATAGTATCGCCATATTTTGTGCGTATATATTGTATCGATTCACGGACGTCAAGTATCAATCTTTTATTGTATAAACTATTAACCATATAAATATAAGTATGAATACAGTATGTTAATATCATGAAATTAAACCAATACAGTACAGTATCCTAACGCGTTAGGTAATTTGAACCGTATAAACATTTAATTTGTAATTTTAACTTTTAATTAAATCCTACTGTTAAATATCCAATATTACAGTCACCATGTGTTTTCCCCTTCACACATTTAAACCAAGAAAATGAGATCTCATCTATTTTCTTATGTATAAAATGTTTATTGGAGCATTTTTTTTCAAATGTCTGCCGTTAGATGTAACATAGAAAGACCCGATTGACTGTTGTGACCTTTTTTACGTGCATATATGTAGTTAATCAGCCTACACTTGCTCTTATCGCACCTTTCCCCAATCACACCTTTACTCTTTCTAGACAATAGCCCTCTGATTAAGGAGGTGATACCATATCTCTCTGCCCACCTGCCCACTGCCTTATCACCCTCATTTAGCAAACAGATATGTTCCTCTATTATTTTATCCATTATAGACCGGGATCATCCACTCCAGACTTCCCTACACAAAATAACAGATCTCTCCAGAGACAATAGTCCACTTTGACACTGTGATGCACAAATAGCAGCGGCTGAGAGGTATAGTTAGAGGTTAAGATAATTGTGAATAGTTGCAATCTCTTAAAGAGGAACGATCTAATACCATGCAACATTCTCTACATAAACCAGAAAAAGTGAGAACGTTGACCCTTGATTGGTTAAAATTGCCCATTTATGGTATTAGTGGTCACTTCAACTGAAGTGGGTGTGCTGGAAACAATATATTCCTTACTAGCTGGGAAATCTACCTCAATGCTGGCGTCCATTAGCATCAATGAAAAATGCATGATGATTTCTTTTCTTTTTTTTACAACGATGTGAATTCCATTTTTAGGATTATAGCAAAACACAATTTTTGAATTAACATGTATATTAATCATTAGTCTCTGTTTAAATCCCTTTATAATAAGAATGGTTTCAAGCACTATTCATTCGCCAAAACTGAAAATGGTGCTTCCTTCGAATAACCTAAAATCTCATGCGGCCTGTGCTGCTTGCTGCCGTTGGTACGGTAAGCTTCCTTTGCTCATGGTAATGTGGAATGTACTTCCTTTGTGAGGAAGCCTCCTGTCTATCTTCCTGTGCCATAAGCATAACTTACTTACAACCACCTGCAGAGCGTGTTGGCAGAGTCGCCCAGCATGTGGTGCCTCTCAGCCCAGAGGTTGTTTCCAGCTGCAGGTTTGTTTAGAAGCAGGCAGAGAGGCGAGAGATGAGGAACATGTCTGTGATCCACCATTTGTTTTACAGCTGGTTCGGTTGTTTTTAGCTGGGCTAGAATGTCATTTGCAAATGTTCGCTGTATATATACTGTATGTAGTTAGATGATGTAATGCTGTGCAGGGGTACGTATTTAAATCATTATAAACAAAAACATAGTTACTCAATTACCTCTAGTGGTATCAATCCATGCAGATCATTTATGGTTTAATTTGTCAGGTTTTGATATATCCCTCTCTGAGATTTCTGCCTCTCCGTTAATACAGCTTTGGCTTTACATCGCAAACGATCTACTCGTACGGTAGGAGTAGGAAGTACATGACAACGTTTCTAAAATCGTACAAATGGTACTAAGCATTATGCTTAATCTGTGTTACGATTATGAGAGGTTCCAAAAAGATTGAGAACCCCTCGTATAATTGAATGGCGGAAAAAAAAGGGAGAGAAAGAAACACTGCCGTCATCATATCAGCCAAACAAACTAAACTGAAACTAAACCTCCCACTGCTGGCTGGTTAACAACAAGGCCTCTCCGATAACGTCATTTAGGTGAGACAAAGTAAATCACTATCAGAACAGAGCAAACAAACTTATAAAGCAATACACAGGCAAACTTATTACACAAAGATGTGGGCTTTCTAACACTGACGGCTTAAGTACAGCGCCGTGATTAAAAGGGTGCATTTGATATATGATGCAGCGACCAGACTATGTGCTACGTGAGTGTAGCGGAGGACTCAAGTTAGGCTGCCTGAACTTGCTGGCAGGCGTCGCTTCATTAAGCTGATATCGGCCAATACATCAGACTAGCTCTAGTGCTAACAGTGTTTTAAAAAATGATATTTAATAGAATCAACCACAACATGCTTTTCCAGAAACAATGTGTCTGGATAATTCACAGGCTTCACTGTAAACAGTTTATATTGGAACTACATCCTTACAAAGAAACTCTTGACAGCATGGCTAGAGATATTTGAGAAATATGCTTTTGTTTTGTTTTGTAATTTAGCTGAAACCCACCCCTTTAAAATATTGGGTTTGATCATACATATGATACATATGACCTTGACTCTCTCCCTCTTTCTCTCTCTCTCTCTCTCTCTCTCTCTTTCTCTCTCTCTCTGGAACTATTTCTATCGCGCTCTGCTGTGTATTGAAGTACTTCAAAGTAATCTAAAAATAACTTACTTACCTGGAGGAGACCAGGAAACAGTCTGGAGAGGCTATCGGCGCCTAACGCTTTGTTGTACTAGTTGAACTATACAACAAAGAAATAACTACTACATTATGCATTCAAGCAATTATGCCCGGTCTCAACAATAAGTCGAACCAACGAGCGTGCAGCAGCCTTTCATTTTTAGGACATACTGTATACAAAATGTATGAGGTGTAATCACTGAAAATTGGGCTCGTTATCATGAAAGCAACGCATATGACGGTGTATTTGTTATCCTGAATACAGCGTTGAACCTCCTTCAACCTCTAATTTCTATAATATCACTGCAATTTACTTTTCAATGGATGCTGGAGGGCAGGTTTCTGAATGATATCTGTCCATCTGATGTCGCCTTTCACATGCAAATAATGAGCCAATGAAAGAGACTGGACTTCCTAGTAGGAAATCAGCCACACAAATACACACACATGCACGCACACACTCCTGCACGGCCACTGTTGTTTCCTAAACATGGAGCACAGATGGTTTTGGCCTTAGGCTGCAGGCACAACTGGATGAAGGCCAAGCAACGGATCACTCCAGTGACACCAGTAAAGACAGGATGGGTTTATTTTATACGTAATGGTGAAAGAATGGCGGGAGCAGGGGAGGAATTTGATAGGGCCGAGGGGATAAGTGGGCACAGCTACTAGCCTGAGGTCCAGAAATGAGTTTATCTGGCTGAGCGCAGGCTGCTTCGGGGGGTTACTGTGTGTGCTTGTGTGTCTGGGCCAGTGTGTGCAAGTCTGTGTCTGTGTTTTACCAGGATTCTAAATCATGAAATCAAAAATGGTATATCCTGAACTGTTTTTACACGTCTTAACCGCGACTACATTACATACTTTAAGTTTAAGAACAGAGATGCACACACCAGTTTTACATATTTAGATGTATATGGTTATTACTGTTACGGAAAGGAGGCATTCTTGTGTTTTTCAAGTGTTGATTTGTGTGTTTCCGGAGGTCTTTGAAGAGAATATCCCTGTCTTTAAGTAAAGTAACGTTTTTAGTTTTATCCTAAGTGGAAATTATACTTTTATATATTAACAAATTTAGCTTTTGTTTATGGTCAAATTTAAGTTGTAAAAAAGCAAAAAAAAATCATTATATTGACCTACATTAAAGAATATTTTGGCTTGTGACCAAAGAAGATTTATTGATTAAGGTATAATAAAAATGTTTGTACTGAATCATTAATTTAATTTGAGAAGTGTTAATAATATTGGTTTTAATTACTTTATTCGAAGGTAAAAACTATACTTGGATGTAATAGTAAACCTTAGAGTTTTCCAAATGAAAAAAAAAAGTTGTAAAAAGTAAAAAATGATGTGGTCTTCATAATAAAACATCTTTTTACTTTGTGTGAATGTAATTTTTTTGTCTTTGACCATAGAAATATTTTGTAAGTATAAATTGAGAAAAAAGTATTAATTTAACTTTTTCTCCTTTAAATTAAGTCAAGTCAAGTCAGTTTTATTTATTTAGCCCAATATCACAAATTTGCCTTAGGGGGCTCTACAACCTACAGCATACGACACCCTCTGTCCTTTACAGTACGACCCTCTCATTGGATAAGGAAAAACTTGAATTTAATTCTTTATGTCTAATATCAATGTTTGAAACACAAAGCTAAACGTGTGTTTATGTGCAGGGTGCAAGACCTGAGGGAGCTGGGGGAGCTGTCTCCTCACTGGGACAACTTGAGGAAAGAGGTGATGACCCGATACGGAGGAATCATCACCTCCTACCAGGACACTTTGGCTGAACTGGATAAGATTACTGGTAGGACTGCATCTGCTGCTAAACTTTACATTCATACCTGTGTCCACACATGCATTCATGCACACGCTGCATACAAATGCATTTAATTAAAATCATACAATGATTTAGTTCCAGGATGTTTGCAGTGTCCTTGGTTTCATTGCTTTCTTGACCGCCTTTGTTCAGATATGATTGTCCAGATTCTTTGGTGCAATATAATTTTTTTTTTTTTTTCTCTTCATCTCATGGTTTGTCCTTGGATGTAGAATAATTTTTTATCCCTCCAAAGCTTTGAAATGCAACTTTGCACATACTGTCAAAAAGTAGAAGTAGAGCATCTGGCTTTGGTTTGCAGATGGCGTCGCATACATTATCAATCAACCAACGCTTTCTCTTTCCAGGAACATTTACATTTTTAAAATTGTGGGTTGTGGTGAAAGTAGTCTCTTAGGGTGATGTGTGCACCCTAAATATAATATAGAGACATTATGGGAGTCATTAAAGGAGTGAATCTGGCCTGACCTGCCCCTGTGGCCACTCTGTTATAACCCGATTCTGTCGTATGTGGAGTGTGAATTAATAGGGGAACCCAAACGCAGAGAGACAGGCAGGAAAGTAGTAAAATAAAAGCGAGCTTTAATTATCACAAGCTGAAAAAATCCAAATAACAAAAAAGGCAAGGAGGGGAACAAAGTACAAAAGAACAAAAACCAGCAAACAACAAGAAACCAAACAGAGGACAAAACCAAAAATCACAAACCAGGGAAACACAAGGAACACCAGGAGCAGGGCAGGAGGTAACATCAAACTGGAGGACAAGGTAGACGAGGGCTGGAGAGACGAACGAACCGACAAGGACAGAGGGGAACACACAGGTTTAAATACAAGACAGGATTACACACAGGTGAAACAAATCAGGGCGGGGCAGACAATCAACAAAAGGCGGGAAAACAAACAAAGGTGGGAAGTAAAACC
>CAKAKQ010039261.1:0-15200 GCA_916700675.1 Helicolenus avius
CTCCCTGTGAATCCCCGGCGCTGCTGCTGACGGTGTCCCCTTAAGCTTTAGAGATTCTGCTCACATACGCTCTGGCTCACAGTGGATCACACATACACAGAGGTCTCCTGGCGGTACGATGGACAGCTTAATCAGTGTAAACCCAAATTAGCATCTGACTGGAAAAGAGCTGCATCCGTCTTCTGCTCCCCTCCCCAAGGAAATCCGTGTAGAAAGTTTTGGAAGCTCTTTGTTGTTGGGAAATCCCAGCAGAATTGGGCGGGTTGACAGCATTGTAAAATAGGACATTTTCAGTAGCTTTTCACAAACTGAGCAATATTTCTAGACGACAGTCATGGCAGTTACTAACTGCTGAGCAGTGTGTATTTCAACATCACAGCTCTTCTGTAGCTCTTTCAACATGGTTACACAATAAATAACCATGGTGATGTCAAAGAAGAGGACATTTAGGAGGCAAGGAGGTCTAATGAAAACAAATGGAAATGTATTATGGGAATGCATTATGGGAAATGTAGGATCCAGTATATTTTGGAGTTTGACCAATACTAGATACTAAATGTCAGGATATCTTAGCTATCTTAGCTTTGATTTCGACTATTCTTTTATAAAGTTGTCTCTTGTGAGTCCCTCAACTTTATGCAAGCACAATAGTAAATTGCTCGGGTGCTCCTTTACACATCTGTAAATTCTCAAAATATGAATCAGAGAATGTAATTCTAACAACACATAGTTTGTCTAAGACAGTGCGCAACTTCGGGTCTGAAAAGTGAAGCCAATGCTGGAGTGCCTTAAACTTGCATTATTTCTAATAGCCAGCAGGGGGCGACTCCTCTGGTTGCAAGAAGAAGTCTGATTGTATAGAAGTCTATGAGAAAATGAGCCTACTTCTCGCTTGATTTATTACCTCAGTAAACATTGTAAACATGAGTTTATGGTCTCAATCGCTAGTTTCAAGTCTTCTTCAATACAGAATGGTGTTCATTTAGTAAATTATGGTCCCATTTAGAGTCAAATAGACCATAAAGCAGGGTATGCTTTAGGGCGTGGCTACCTTATGATTGACTACCACGGCGTTGTCCAGTCTGGGAGTTGTCCGTGTTTTCGTCTTAGAACTTTAACCCTTTCACAGTGTGTTTTCAGGTCATGAAAGTGAACCTTTTCGGTCACCTAAAATTGTCTTATTCAGCATTCAGTTGTACTTAGCTCCACCCTCTCATATGTCACTTCTGGCTGCAAAACACCAAGATGGCGACGGCCAAAACACCAAACTCGAGGCTTCAAAACGGCAGTACACAAACCAATGTGTGACATCACGGTGACTACGTCCACTTCTTAAATACAATCAATGGTCTAAGACAACCATGTCTGTTTTACCTTTTAAACCCTGTTGCCCCATCTCAACCTGGACATCTAGTGTTTCGCTTTAGCTAGCAGTGTAACTTGGAGAGTCGGTAAGTATATCTTGAAGAACGGATTATAGACCACTTCTGCAGGGATCTTGGTGAGGTGGTGGTTTACTCAGTTCTTGTAGGTTCAACAGATTCAATGCATTGAACAAGACTCGGGAGCTGTCCAGTGCTGAAATTGGGACTCAATCACAGGCATAGGTTTTAATGCATTTTATTGGCAGAGTGTATTGATTTATACTGTCTCATTGGGTGTCATACAGTCCCCCAGACAAATACAACACCGTGTTGCACAGCATCCTAACCACAATGAAGATGATATAGAAGATATGGGTCATGTTTTGATATTCTGAAATTAGATATGAGGCTTAATATTGTATTCAGTGCACATTTGGACTCTTGCTGTGTATAGTGAAGGGTGGAACAGACTTTGGACTGAAATGTTGGTTTGAGTTTGTATCATTTGAGTAACATTAAAATTGATAAAGTTGTTAGTAGGCTTTCAGTAGAGTTACTGAATAAGTTCCTGTTGTTTTTTCAGGATGTTACATTGTGTCCACGATAGAGTGCGTGGGTTGTGTTGTTGCTTGTTTGACAGTGAAGTATAAAAACATAATATATTCCAGTTAAGTGCCGAAATGCATCGCGCTTCAAAATTGCCAAACTTCCTTATGAGCAGGGGTCAAATGAGACCACAGTGATAGATATTCTGATAAATACCTTCTTATTGTATTACTGAAACTGTACATTCGTCTTGTGTATCAAGGAATTCTCCAGTTCTGAAGCAGCCAAAGAAGTGGGGACTCCCCCCCCCCACCCTTCCTTGTACAAAATGTTTTTACACCACCGATCTGATGCTTGGATTATGCCTTAATCCAGAACAAGAGCGGGCGCACCACCGAGCAACATGAAGGAATCGCCTCATGGTTGACATCTGCCTCTGTTTCCCAGCCTGGTAAATATTAATACAGACTGGGAAGGAGTCAACGAAAGCCTCTCTTGGCTGGCTGGGCTGCTTGTAGTTGCCAAAAAAAGGTTTGTACACGCAGTGAGGCGAGACGTTGAGATGATACAATGCAACCAGCTGCCCTGTCAAGGAAAGAAACAGCTGACGGGGTGAAAGAGGGAAGAGATGGAAGCTTGGATAAATTGGTGACAATCCATATAATTATGTATTGAGAGTTTAAAATGGCGAAAAAACGGGAACATCTTGTTGCCTCTACAGTCGGAGTATTTTTAGAGAGAAGGAAATAACTGATAGACGGCTGGGTCTTACTGCTTATTCAGTTTGCTAGCAGAGTAAATAAGGCTGGGAATCTCCTTAAAAATCCAATTGTTTCCCATTGTTGTAAAGGCATATGAAAAAAAATGTGTGTCTCGATGTTTGCGTGCTTCATTTTAGAAGAAACACATTAAAATGCTTGGGAATACCGGTGCCTCGAATGCATTTTATTCTACAGAGAACAAAAGATGAAAAGAGCACACAGGCACAGACAGAAAACACTTATCTTTATTAAGGTGCACATCTGACTCTGTTGTGTGTTATTTACAGACAGCACATTAAACTTCCATTGCAGCTCTGGAACATATCAGCGCAACGCTACTCATTTTCTCATTAGCACTGATAACAGGGGACAAACCTTTAAAGCCAACGCTCCGAGAAAACCCCCCAATTACGTGACGGAAGAGCCGATCAAAATGCAAGAAAAGCCGGCTTTCTCCGGGAACGTACCGCAGCTGGGGGGTAAAGAGACAGAAAGACACAAATGACATTGAAATATGTGCTTCAGTTTTTCAAGTAGCAGAGGAAGAGAGAGGGATCTGTAAAAAGGGGAATTGCTGTTTTGGTTCAGTCATCAGGATTTGAGTTCAAGCTGAGTTATTGAATAAGGGAGTATTGCTGGAAAATGTTTGATTCAGCATTCTGTATTTGTTTGAATCCAAATGTTCCACCTCTTAATAAACAGACAGATGCATTATTAAGCTATAACAGAACATTGTAAGTGACCTTATGTATGTAAGGGTAAATAAATGAGTAGCTAACATGTTAGCTGATTGCAATCCCATTTCCACAAGCGATGACGCCGGCTGTTGCTGCAGAGAGCTCTTAAGTCCAGTGCATGAATGGGGATAAAGAGCCCATGATGATGCTTGATTTAACCGCCTCAGGCCTACCTCCTGAGCAAAACTATATTTTGTAGTAGGAGCCCGAAGGCCCCGGTGTTACATCCTTGCCGCCTCTCAACACTGGTCAACAGACAGAGACCAGGCTGAAGGAATATTAAGCATGCGGGCAGATGGGCTACCAGACAGAGATTTGTATGCAGGTCACATACATATGTGTACGCGCACATACACAAAGCGCTCCTCAGGGGAGTTGAGAGTAGCTCCTTTTTTTATATACCTCCTTATATGCAGTCTCACATTGTGGCCTCTCTCTTGCTCACGGACACACACAAACACCTTGGCAGAATTAGAAATCTCCATGTCCTGTTTCTTTAGGCGCTTAGATCAGAGAGAGGCGGTGCAGCCTGTGGACAATGAACTCCTCCCACCACCCTCCCCTGGCTCTCTCCTTTAACGAAAAGTCATCTCCTGCACACTTTCCCTCAGAGCACACACATTAAAACTATTAAAAACACATCAGTGAGCCACACCAGTGCACTGGATGACATGTTTGTTCATTATAATAAACGTAGGCGCTGGAGTTTATTTTGATTCAATCCATAGACTGTATATAAAGATGGATAACGCGTCTCCACTTCCTCCCACTGTACAGAAGTGAAGCCAAAATATCCCAGATGCAGGAGCTGCCATCTTCAGATTTTAATGTCTTTTAGAGCCAGAGTCTGTGCAGAAAGACACAACATCTAACCATAATATCTCTATATTTATGATCAAATTGACACGTTCTATTACACAGTCTCGTGACTAAGTTACATCAATTCTCTAGTACAATTCCCGAGCCTCCAATTCCACGACCATACTATACTGTATATAGTATATAATACGCCAGTAAATATTTCACTCATGAATTTTGAAGCTTTTATATGTGTTTTAAAAAAAGGCGGTTGCTAACAAGTGGCTCAATGAGACTACTAAACGTCATCGTGCCAACACGCCTTTACAGCCTCGTTGTGTTCATGCGACCGTGATGTAATTCGTTAGCTTTTTACTTCTGCCGATTGCATTTACACTTCAAAAATCATAATAGTGGTGCTCATTTGTGAAGATTATCTTGCTAAACAAAACGTGTAAGTATCACAAACGTTTGTTTGCCACAGATTTTTTTTGTGTGCAATAATCCAAAACCCATTGGAAAAATCCCATAGTCTTTTTGTCGAGGGAAACCAGGACGATGCTAACTTCTCGGCCTACAAAAATACACCATCATCCCTGCACCACTCTATTATAGGGAAGTCAGACAGTATTGAGAGACAGATTATTGCATTGTTGGATTTGGTCTTTTCATTCAATCCCTTTAAATCTGACTCGTACTTTCCAGATCCAGAGTATTTTTCAATTAGCTTCCGTGTATGTTAACATGTTTACACTCTTCTTTTCTGCTCGCTACAGTTTGTAGCTTGCATGCTTGGGAGACTTGGCTCACGCGATGTAGGGTTTATTGACTTTGAAGTCTGTTTGTTCACTGTGGTGTGTGCCTAGTTCTGTTTGGCAATTATGTTGGCTGCATCGGTTCAATTCTCTGTCCTCCCTACAGCTGTCTATTATTGCCGTTCTCCTCTAAACAAAAATCTAAATCTACCCTGTTGCAACTTTTCCTTTGAGCTCGCTCAGGAGCGCTCACGACAAACACACCGTGCACGTCGTGTGATGTATATTTTTTCACATTAGTCCGCTGCATATTCTGCTCAGAGAAAATCATTACCTGGACCCAGAGGATATCCAGTGCGAGTTGAAACGCTCGCACACAAAAGGCTATTTTTCATCTGGAAACCCCCAGCCTAATAGTTGTGTTCCTAATATATATTTATCCTTCCCTTTCTCCTGAAATAGGCAAGGCCTACACTCCCAGACGTACTATTTGAGATCATCATGTGTTCTCCCCGTACACTCTCTCTTTCCATTAGTGCTCTTCGTAAGCTCGAGCCACCGCATTACCATCTGTTCTCGCTGCGGAGTTAACATATGTTTTTATTTTTATCCCTCCCTATCACTTACACCTATTAATGTTCTTAGGCTCCTCATAAAGCCTTTTATCCTCCTTCATCCATCCTGGAAGGAGACACCACACTGGGTGTTCCTCTGTGCTGTCTTATCCTCTCCTCATTTGCTGTAGTTAGAGGGATCGGGCTTTCTGCACTGCTCAAATGCTGTGTCCCTTACCACTAGTTAAAGTCATCATGCTCCCTCCCTCCCCTCCATCTTTCTCTGTATATCTATGCCTCTCTCCCTGTGTTGCCTTCACATAAAGCTGCACTTGACCTCCATTTCTGTCAAGGAAATTGGAGCATCTGGCTCCTGCCCCATTACAACTCAACACCTCCTCCCTCCCTCCCATATCCTGCCATACCACCCATCTTTTACTCCCTACAGAGCCCATTTCCAGATCTCCCACGTTCCGTCGTCCTTCTTCACTTCTGCTTCCTCGTCCTGACAAAACGTCTCATTTCTACGGGAAACTGTTACACCTCGGTTCATGAGTCAACCTGTGGCTTAATGGCTCTCCTCTCACACTGCATGCCATTCATTTGGATTTGCAGCTTTTCACAGGCACTTATTTATGGTCTGTTGAAAAGACTACACACAATAGGGCAAATCAATACAGAACGCTGCAAAAGAGAGAGGTTATAACCAACATTTGAAGGGTCTTTAAAGGTGCGTTAAATAGGATTTTGATATGACCACTGAATCCAATTACTCCTCTATTGTGAAACGGTTGCTAGTACTGCAGATCCCACTGAGAATCAACACCGCGATGCAGCGCCGTGCAGCTGTCAGCCACTTTTCAGCTCAAGTCAAAACAATGTTGGTTCACATACAACTGTGGGAAGCTGCACTCGGCCCAGGAGATCACATAAGCTGGTTGTACACAATGTGCCCAGTGTGAAGTGGAAGAGAACAAGTGGCAGGTGGAGAAAGTCAAACATTTAGGAAGTGAAATAGACCTAGATGTTTTCCTCAGGAGTTGGACGCCCTACTGAGGATGAAAAAAATAAAAAAATAGAGTAAATACTGGACTTACGTGAAATAATAATAATTTTCTTTGCAAAGTTACATAGTGCTTTACAGGGAAAAGAAAACAAACAATAAAATAAAAGGAGAATTAAAAGCTAGAAAAAGGACTACAATGGGATGCCCCTAATGCTCTGTTTCTGCTCACTTGATAGCCATAAGAGCATGGCTTGATATAGTATCAAGGCTCTTTGCTGTGAGTTTGTCTGAACCTAGTGGACAAAAGTTACTTTAATGCTGATTTAAGGAAGCTATCTCAGGAGAGTGTAACTTACAATGTGAACCAACTATAGACAAGAAAAGACCAAACAGCTAATTTAACTAACTAATTTAGTAGCACACGTGAATACTTTTGAATTTGTTAGTATGTGGGACCATTACTGTGTGTCCACACTATCATATTGATAAAAATACTGTCAGTCTAACGCACATTTCAATAAAGAGAATACAGTTAAAAGTGTCAAACAAAACCTAATTAAAAATATAATATATACTGTACACTTTTTTTTTCACAATTTGGATCTGAGGAGCGTCTACACACACAGACACTCACTTGCCAGCTCTTTTTGATGCTGTCTGTGTTTTATTCATATCTGGGCTGTGTCTTGGAAGCTGCATCAGCAGTGCTCAGAGAAGACCACCATTGTTTGAGTCTAATCATGGTCGACGCTCCAGGCGTCAGTTTGATAAACAGACAATCTCTGCTTATAAATAATTGAACAGCCCCGTTAGTTCTCTCGCTCTCACAGTGTCACACTCGCAGGGTTTCACAGTCGTCTCCTCTCAGTCTTGTATTTGCATGGTGATACCCTGCTTAGCGAGCTGTTACGCTCGCTGAGAAATGAGCAATATGAAGATATTGCTGCACGCAAAGCCAAAAGAGCACACTCCTTTCACAAAATCAGCGCTGTTGTGCAAAGTGTGCATGCTGTCTCAGCTCACTAAGCAGGGTGTCACCGTGCTAATATGAGAATGAGGAGAGATGATGACAAAGCCGTGCAAACACTGTGACAGTGAGAGAACTGAGTCAAATACACTCCTGTAGCTTTTGCTAACATGCAAACATAAACACACACTTCCAGAACTTCTATCATAAGAATAAACATGACACACGAGAGGGTGGAGCTAAGTACAACCGAACGCTGAATAAGACATTTTTAGACAACCGAAAAGGTTATAATTAACATTCATGAACTGAAAACACACTGTGAAAGGGTTAAAGTTGTAAGACAAAAACGCGGACAACACCCAGACCGGACAACGCTGTGTTAGCGACCTGTCAATCACAAGGTGGCCGCGCCCTAAAGCATACCCTGCTTTATGGTCTATTTTACTCTCAATGGGACCATAATTTACATCATGCTGTATTAAACTTGAAACTAGCAATTGAGACCATAAACTCATGTTTACAATGTTTCCTGAGGTAATAAATCGAGTGAGAAGTAGGCTCATTTTCTCATAGACTTCTATACAATCAGACTTCTTTTTGCAACCAGAGGAGTCGCCCCCTGCTGGCTGTTAGAAGGAATGCAAGTTTAAGGCACGTATGCATTGGCTTCACTTTTCAGACCCCGGAGGTTGCCCACTGGATTTTACAGTGTATGTAAACTAGCTTGCACCTTCGAACTTCAAATTCATGTTGGTTTACATGTTTCATTTCCTGTAAGAATAATCTGATCTGGCCCACATAATGTTAGAGGCCTCGTCATATTTAGGACAGCCCATATTCAGGCCTCCTGCTCAGCAGTCCATCCCTGTCCTTCCTCTCTTCCTTGATGATTGCGGATGGGTGACTTTTTCCTTTCTTCAGGTGACCGTGGCGAGCCAGGAGAGCTAAATTGGGGTCTTGAGGGGGACCCGAGAGCATCGCAGTAGAGAGGTCATCAGCTCAGGAGTCCAACAGTGATCAGTTAGATGTCACATATCACCACCTCTTCAGGCCTGGCAGGCCACGGGTCCACACCAAGTGTGCTTCAGATGTTGAAACTGAGACCTATTTTCTTTGCTTCCTGGTTATTTTGTGTGACTCTTGTACCTCTTTGTGTCCCCCTGTCTGTTTCTGTTTATATTTGTATTTGCTCTTTACCTACCTTTTACTCCCAGCGTCTCCTCCCTCTTTGCCTCCATCACTCTTTTTCTTCTCTTCTCTTCTATTTCGTTTCCACTGCATCCTCGCTCCCCATCTGTTTGCCCTCAGAGTGAATAACAGCCTATATGCTTTGGGCCCTGCGGGGTATTTAAATACACTGTGATCAGTATGCTTATGTGTTCAGGCAAAAGCAACAAGAGCTCACTGATGTCACTCATCTGTCACTACCCCTCATCTACATACACACACAGGAAAAAAACGTGTCACTTCTAACTTCAGCCACCTGCCTCTCACTCCTGCTGATGCGTGTAAATGTGTATGCATGCATGTATGCATGCAAATGGGTGAGCCTGAGTGCGAACGCATGCATAGGAGGTGTGAATGTTCTTCTGCCGTATGCTACGATGAGTGTTGTGAAGCCCTCGACTCATCTCGTATGGTACAGTGTAAAACATCTCGCGGCATGCTTTGACGCAAAGTTTGGCTGTTTAGAAAGACATAGTGTAACGTCGTTAATCAGATTATTACAGATCCTCATTAGTGGAAGTCATTTTGAAAGACAACATGTATAGCAAGCAAGCAAACAAACTGGGTTCATACAGCACTTTATAAAGCAGAAATTACTAAGTGCTGAAGAAAAGATGGAAGACGGGGATAAAAGAAGACAGACAAGACAATATATGAAAACAGGCAGAATTAAGTGTAGCTACAACCCCACAACATAAAAGGTATAAAATCAAAAGGAAGCCAAATAAAACCAGTCGGTTTTGAGATGTTTTAACACTATGTGAGAGGTTGTTCCAGGGTCGAGTAACAGCAGCAAAAGCATGATCGCCTGTAGTTTTCAGTCTTGACCTTGGAACAGCCAGAAGTGCACAACAACTCAAGAGGAGCTTGACCATGAAATGCCTTGTCTGGTAAGAGTGAAATTATATAATCATTCTTAAAACTGATAGGGAGCCAATGGAGAGAAGCTTAGACTGGAGTAATGTGTGATCTACATCTCGTTTTGAGACGTCCTGAACCAGCCGGAGTCGAGATAGAGAGGATTTGCTAAGAAGGCAGGTGAACAAGGCGTCACACATTAAAAGCATGGGTGCCTTTTTTAAAAATGTTTGGCTGAAAGAAGGATCTGATTCTTTGCAATGTTAGGAAAAGGTAGGACAGAACCAGATATTTCAATAGCTTTTGTGACATTTTGTACATGTGGGTGAATTCCATTTAAAGGGGACATATGCTCATTTTCAGGTTCCTACTTGTACTTTTGGGTTTCTACTAGAGCATGTTTACATGCTTTAATGTTCAAAAAACACATTATTTTTCTCATACTGTCTGTCTGAATATTCCTGTATTCACCCTCTGTCTGAAACGCTCCGTTTTAGTGCCTGTCTCTATAAGAACCCCTCCTGAAAAAAGCCCAGTCTGCTCTGATTGGCTTGAGAGAAAAAATATGGTGCACTTTTGGTAGTTCTCAAGCTGTGGGCAAAATATTCCAATGAGCCTGCATGTGACATAGGAAGGGGAGCCACATCTGAATGGCTTGTTGAATCACATGTTTTCTGATCTAGGCAGCCCACAATAAACTGACTGGGTCATCTTATTTCACAGTTTGTGGGTTGGTACGCACTCCAGATACCCAAATGTATGCGCACAAGCACTACCAAAAAACAGAGTTTTTTCATGATGTGTCCCCTTTAAGTAATTGTGCATACTGTAACAGCATCTAGGCCAATAAAACCAATCTGTTTTGTCATAGTCAAGCTGTAGAAAATACAGCTGTGTGTCGTCAGCATAGAATTGACCCTTGTGGCACACCGTTTACAAAGGGGCTAATGATGAAACATGATCTTTAGTGGAAACAGAGAATATTCAGTTGGACATGTTTGGAAACCACTCGTACGTGGATCCAGATATCCCTTATGTCACTGTATAAAATACATGAATGAATAAATGAATAAATATTATGTTTGTGTACACACATGCTTGAGTGCTGGCATTTAGTGTAAGTGCCATACATGTCTAAGCACATGCATACACTATACTAACACACACAGATATCCATTTACTGCAATTTCCTCAATATATATATATATATACACACATATACATAACAACCATAAGGTAGTAGATTTCTAATATCTAGAATATAGTTATATACCATATAAGATGTGGATGAACATTGTTCTACTTCATACTTTGTCTGCAGTGATTTCAGGATGAAATGGAGTCAGTGAGATATTTTCAGCCACCGTGTCTGAGTGGATTAGTCCAGTATTCCTTTAAGGGACATAACAGTTTAAAAACTGCTATGGCAACTCCCGTGCCTCTATATGGATCACAGGTTTGGAAGCAACAACAAAAAAGCATGACATAAATATCTCCTTCAAAGCTGAAGCTGTTGATTTTATTTACTTAACACATTTAGCTATTATAAATTATGTAAAGAACACAAACAGAGCCGACGGTTTGCATCTAATCTTTAATTAAGACTATTTGCTATAGTGTACTTACAGTCACTCTTAGACTGCTCATTCATGGACAAGGACACACAAGCCAAACAACCTTGCCTACACAAAGAGTCTTTTCTCCTCTCTCTCTCTATGTCTCTTGCTCTCAGCCACACATGCAGCACTCCTGATTAGCTGTGTGGCTACTTTACCCGTTTTTAACCTCGGTGAGTAGCGACAGGCAAACACATCTCACACTTCCCATCTTTATCATGGCGCCATTTTCGACCTGAAAATTTGACGGCAACCCCTCTCTCTATGTTTGCCTCCCTTTACATTCTGCAATAAATGGATTTATGCTCTGTGGAGTTTTTATGTAGAACGCAGCCAAGATTAGCAGGATGTTTAATCATGGAGCCTTTTGAAATAAGCTTAACATTTATCCGAGTGCTAGGCAAAAAAAAAACAGTATGGGAATTCTTTTCGTCTGTACCGACGACAAAGGTCCTTGGGAATTCAAAATCAAGCGGCACTGTCGAATGTTTGGGTGTCTGTTTATTGATTTATTTTGGACTCTTTTTGATATTGTGTTTTCTGCGCAGGACTTTGAGGCTTTTCCCAAGCCATTTATGTCCAAGAGAGACAAGGTTGTTTATTTATTTTTTTGTCCTCTCTGGCATTTTTCCCTCACTGCCACAAGAGATTCCAGACTGGTCTTTGTCTTTTTTGGCATGGTCGAGCTCTCCTCTCTCTCACCTCCCCACTGGGCACAAATCTCTGCTCTTTGAAGACAAGTGAATGTAACAAAACATGGAGCAATATGCAGCAGCGCTGTCATGCACCAGAGGCTCACAGCACACAAAATATGCACAGTGATGGCTTTTTGCTCATATGTACAGTGTGCACCTGGAGCATTGTCACCCCAAACGAGACTTCTAGGCAGCTTCTCATCAAGACTTTAGTTCAGATGATCATCTAGCACCTACTAGGACAGGTGTGTTCTAACAGGCTGCTCTTACTTACAGTAAACCTCTCTCCGCCTCAGCACAAATGCATTGAAACTAATTTGTCAGTATAGCCACTGGAGGTGACCTTAAACCGTTACAATCTTTACTTTTTCCTTATCTCACCTCAGCAGTTTCACCTTTAGTGTAAACACAAAATTTACGTGATTATCAGAAATTTCTTTTTTTAGGCCTTGAATCTTGGTTGTAATTAGAGCTAGCTCAATAAATAGGCCAAACTGATATACATCGGACGGTATTAGCTTATGTATATGTAAAAACTTGGCAGATAGATTGTTAGCAGATTTTTTAAACTCTAGAATATTGATATATCAGTCTGAAAAATCCAGTATCAGTCAGGCTATAGTTTTTTTTTAAAAGTGCAAGATGTGAGAAAAGCAGATGTATATATATTGACATATGATTATGATGATTTTGCAGCTGAAAGTTAATTCTTGACCTTAAAAAAAGCAGTTGATGTACACTCAGTAGCTTTTCTAGACCTTTTAATCATATGACACAGTCTTCCTCAGCAGATACAGCCCAGTTGTCATAGCATAGATGTTCAATTTTCCATATTTCTGAGAATCTTCAGGACTTCTCATCCTTGTTGGCATTAAATGTTGATATTTAGTTTTAAGATCAAGAATTAAAGGTAGGATTCGGTGTGCTGTTCAAACACATTTTTGTTATATTTGTTGAAATTTTCACAGCAATCCGGACAGCAATCAATAAATCAAATGCTCTGGCAAAAAAAAAGAAGAAAAAAATGTGGTATCTGTGGCTGTCGCATGACTTTAATAAACCCGTCCAATCGTTTAATTTGACCCGAATGTAATGACTGGATGGGCTACCTGCCTGCATGCACTCATCGCTCGTCACCAGAGTCTTCCACAAGTTGCTAGCTTGACAGCTGTGAGTACAATAGCAATGTTCGTGTTTACGTTCGTAATGACAATTTTGGAGCAGTGACGGACTGTCAGTGTGACCGACTTGGTGACTTTCTCTCTAGATTTAGGGACTTTTGCAGGTAGTGATGCTAGATACTTTCATTGAAAAAGAGTTGGAAACACTGGGCTGGGTTTTCGGTAGGATCATTTTTAAAATCTAGTGTAGTCTTGCTAGTTTCTCAGCATTACCGACACCTTTTAAGCAAACTTGGATGAGAAAGTAGTCTCCCTTGTGACACAGTGTTAAATCAACCTTATTGATTAAATATGTGACAATTTGCTTTAACCAAATTATTACATAATTATATACTGTAAGGCCAGATACAGCACAGGATCTGACATACTGGAGTTGGAGGGCCAATCATAATATTTTTCACACCTGATTTCCCACAAAAAAAATGACAGGTTGCTTAAACTCAAACATCACCCAAAATACATGAGGACATGACCTCAGTGACCTCAGTGTAACCAAAAACAAAACATGTACAGTAGCTGTAGATTGCTTCTGATTCAAAGACAGAGGACAGCTTTGAAGTCATTCCTTGTGAAGAAAAATCTTGATATTAATCATTAATGATTAGGATTCATTTATATTACAGTATTACGCTGTAATTCATGTAGAATATAAATCTTTGTAAATCGTTAACTACACTGAAGGATTCAGATGGACATTTCTCATCTCGGATTTGTGTAGAAGAAGCTTTTGTGCCTTTAGAGAACAGACTAGTCTTTGGCCATGCATTTTTTGTATATTTGCAGTTTAACTTATTAAAGCACACATCAAATGAATGGTTGGGTTGAACAGCTCAAATGGGCATATTGGACATTAAGAAAGTCTACACTTTAACTGAGTGTCATTTAAACTGCTACAATTATATCATTATATTACATTACATTGTATATCATTACATGACTCTTAATAATCCCCTGAATAATAATGATTTGCACATCATGACTCCACCATCTGCGTAGTAAGCTGCACATACCTCTTTACATTATATACCAAGCCAAATGCTGTCATTGCAGTCATTTTTACACTTCAGCTGCAGTGTGTGTGTGTGTGTGTGTGTGTGTGTGTGTGTGTGTTTATGCGTTCCCCTCCTGGATGTGGACTGTTGATGATGATTTGATGTGTCAGGTTTCATTTACACCTGTCCTTTACCAGAGACACTGTGAAATTAATTGAGCCAAAACATTAATTTGCTTAAGGTTTCTCAAAGTGTCCAACTAGTCATTAACATGCCTCACATCAAAGCTTTTTTTTCTCCTATATCTGTGTGCAATGGAGAGGAAATAAATGAGCAGAGCAAAATATCTGTGTTGTGAGTGTGTGTGATTGAAGGAGTGAAAGACAAAGACAGAAAGGACAGAGAGATCATAGGAAAGCGATGCAGTGGAAGTTTATTATGAGGTTGGGAAAACGCTCCGTCTGCTGCTTTTTTTTTTGCTCTCTGAATTCATTTGTTCTACAGTGAGAAATATTAAATAGATCATCTGACACTACAGTAATAATGCAATTAATTATTCGCCGCTGAACTCCCCGTACAGTTTTAATTAGCTCTTTGCGCAGCATCTGCCCATCAGAATTATACTTAATTTTGCAAGTGTCAGAACTGTTGGTGAATTTATCATGGCGGTGTTGGTGGAGAGCATACAGTATAATCTGCAAATAAAGCTGTTCTGATAAATGTTCTGCATTTGTAGACATTTTGGGGGATTTACTGGAAAACTGGTGACTTTGGGCTTTTTTTTACGGTCTATTGTGTTTCGTAAAATGTATATACACCGATCAGCCATAACATTATGACCACTGACAGGTGAAGGGAATTACATTGATTATTTCGTTACAATGGCACCTGGCAGTGGGGGGGATATATTAGGCAGCAAGTGAACATTTTGTCTTTGAAGTTGGTGTGTTGGAAGCAGAAAAAATGGGCAAGCGTAAGGATGTGAGCGACTTTGACAATGGCCAAATTGTGATGGCTAGACCACTGGGTCAGAGCATCTCCAAAACTGCAGCTCTTGTGGGATGTTCCCAGTCTGCAGTGGTCAGGACCTACCAGAAGTGGTCCAAGGAAGGAAAACCAGTGAACTGGCGGTAGGGTCAC
>CAKAKQ010039262.1:0-10943 GCA_916700675.1 Helicolenus avius
AGTAACGGCGCCGAGTGAGATGGGCACTGGTTCTGCACCTTACGTGTGCAGGAGCTATCAATCTCTTGACGTGGGCGGCTTCACCTACAGGTGCTTTCCCCGTGCACTGTTGTTTTTTCATTCAGAGAAAATGACTTTCCTTTCCCCGTCATGATATCGATATCAGGCAGCATCATCCTCACGTATCCAGCCGGAAAGCAGACGGTCGGCGAGGCAAATTATCACGGGAGTAAAGTAAAAAACAAAACAGAAATAGTTTAAAATGTTTTTACGTATGTTATCATGTATGAAAAGAACCCAAATGAACACTGTAGGTGGACTACTTGAGTACTATAAGCAGATTATTTAAACAGCGTTTGTAGGAATGATTCTGTCCCAAGCTGTTTGATCACTATCAGCGGTTTGATCACTATCAGCTGTTTGATCACTATCAGCTGTTTGATCACTATCAGCTGTTTGATCACTATCAGCTGTTGGATCACTACCAGCTGTTTGATCACTATCAGCTGTTTGATCACTATCAGCTGTTTGATCACTATCAGCTGTTGGATTACTATCAGCTGTTTGGTCACTATCAGCTGTTTGATCACTATCAGCTGTTTGATCACTATCAGCGGTTTTATCACTATCAGCTGTTTGATCACTATCAGCGGTTTTATCACTATCAGCTGTTGGATCACTATCAGCGGTTTGATCACTATCAGCGGTTTGATCACTATCAGCTGTTTGATCACTATCAGCTGTTGATCACTATCAGCGGTTGATCACTATCAGCTGTTTGATCACTATCAGCGGTTGATCTCTGTATTATTGATCTACCATTTATATTGAAACTGAATAAGTAGCAGCAGGTTAAACTACTGTTCATTTAACTTGAATAAAAGTTGGTTTATTATATTTTTTGTTAAATATTGCACTGCCTTGTTTCTTGAAAACTGAATCAGCGGGTCCTGCAGTTGCACTTTTTTATTATTTTCAAATAAAAGCTGTATGTATTTGCCATTAATCATTGTTTACTTGTTTATATCCATAACTAATTTATCCCTGATTCCCTTACATGAAAAACTTTGAGTAATCCTGACCTGCACTGTCCAATATCAGATTTTTATTTCACGTCACACTGATTGAATTTTTGGCAAAAAAAAGTTACCGTATTGATTTCAAATCATCGTATCGTATCGTATCGTATCGTATCGTATCGTATCGTATCGCTCTATATGAGCCAAATATCGTCCTTGAATCGTATCGGCACCATGGAAATCGTATCGTTGTAAAAACGTATCGCTACACCCTTAAAATATATATTATACTGAGGCACATCCAGGCTCCTCTGAAACAACATGAATGATGTCATTGAATGTGGTGGGAACACATCAAGAGTCTCTATAGAGTCTGTACAGGAATAAACACCCGGCCCTGTTTAACTGTGTCTCAGATTAAACTCTGATTACAGTCACACATGTAACGCCTGTTCCTGGAAGCATTACACCACTTTATCCACTTCAGCATCAACCAACACCTACTTTTCTGTGTTTAATGTTTGAGATCCAAACTTCCCCATAATCTGCTGAACGTCTTGTTTGTTTGTCTTGACAACCTTACTAAAGTATATTTACATGTGATAAAGTGTGTTATTTGCTATTCCCCTCCTGCACTCTGTCAACTCCACTTAACATTTTCTTTGGATCAGAGAGGTGAAGACAGCGAATGTTTATCAGCAGACCGCCTGAGAAAAACGAGTAATGGCAAAATAATGGTTAGCCAATCCCACCGAGTGTGTGTGTGTGTGTGTAAGTGTGTGTGTGTGTGTGTGTGTGTGTGTGTGTGTGTGTTTACGACGTATTCAAACTGAGAGCAACATGAGGGTGGCTGGTTCGTACCACAGCTGCTGAGAGCTGGTTTTCATTATTCTATTCTACACCCACACATGTTCACAACCATTGAGACATACATGCACACACACAACATGTGAATTAGGCTGCTGTGTTCCTGTTTAAGTGATTAATGTCAGGCCTCTAGTTCACACTGTGTTCTTTCTTTATTAGCCGACTTACTGAGGCCAACACTCAGACAGATAACTTAATAGAGTACCCCAAAGATTTAGCTTTGTACTGCTATAAAACTGTTCCATAATCCATAAAGCAGAACCAATACTACCATACTTAGTCTGCTAGAAAAATATTTAGTATGTCCCAATAAATAGTATGACAAATGCAGTTTGCCAAAAATACCAGGACGTCCTACTACATCCGGTCACATTCTGCAGTATGAAGCCAACATGCTGATCTGGCAATTCTGACCCACAATCCTCTGCACAGCGGAGCAAGTAGGTCAAAGTTCAAGACGCAATGTTAATGATGAGGTAGTAGTATGTCCCAATAGTATACAAACTGCATGCAACAGTACGTACTATGTAAGTGTAGCTGTATTAAAAGCAGCTAACATGCAGGGCAAAAGCACAGGACACAACCTCTTCTACATCCATGGTCTGTGATCTATTGGACCCTCTTCTACATCCATGGTCTGTGATCTATTGGACCCTCTTCTACATCCATGGTCTGTGATCTATTGGACCCTCTTCTACATCCATGGTCTGTGATCTATGGGACCCTCTTCTACATCCATGGTCTGTGATCTATTGGACCCTCTTCTACATCCATGGTCTGTGGTCTGTTGGACCCTCTTCTACATCCGTGGTCTGTGGTCTATTGGACCGTCTTCTACATCCATGGTCTGTTGTGTACTGGACTCTATTTTGGATCCTTGACATGAAATGTCACTTCCATTTTTATAACTTCCATTTATGTCCATCGCTCACTTTCTGTTCCTCTGGGAAGCAAATAAATGGGAAGTACTTTTGTACGTCTCTTTGTAGTCGGACGTTTTACTGGCGTCTGGTAGTCGCTTTCAGTCCAAAATGGTGTCACGGTAGCTCTGCTGCTTGGAGCTGATGTTGCAATGGAACGAACTATTGACTTTCACTTCTTATTAATATACGTATGTTTGGTTGTGTCAGAGTTTCGGGTGTGTTATGCTAGTAGCAGCTAATGTAGCCTGGAGGTGTAATTATGAATCCCACTGCTTTTCTTGGCAGAGATCTGCCCTGCGTAGCTGGTTGAGTTTAGGCACTGACCTCGCGTGGTTAAGGTCAGGATAGCCCATTGGTCAGGGAACAGGACCTGAACAAATCGGGTTTCCGGTACCTCGTGCGAGCATGGACGCAGGGCGGGTGTTGCAAAGGAAAGCGTTGAGAGATGGACAGCAGGCTACAGAGGTCTGGTTAGATCACTTCTTCTGTTCTTCTATTTTAATTTACAGCCTCGAGTAACTCTGTACTCACCAGCCTCCACCTCTGCTGTAATCTCCCAGGATGCCTTGGGGGAACCGATAAAATGTTATCTTGTTTTATATCATCATCTACTGTTGATGTAATTGGTGGTAATGAAAGCTGAATAAAAGCAGAGCTTGCTGAGTCGTCATACAGCACGTAGCACTAAGTGGACTGAATTAATGGCAGCAGCCTGAGCGCCCGATGACAACATGAATAATCATTACAAACACAAACAGCACGTACTGTATTACTGTTGTATTACTGCAGGAACACAAACACAGTGATGAAATATCAGCATCCATCTAGAGAACTGGCCGTGTGTTTGTGTTTGATGGTGTTTTATTGGTGCACTACTACAAGTAGTGATTGATTTTCACTCATTTAAACACGTATTTTGCCTGCGGCATCAAATCAGATCAAATCACTTTCACCCTTCGTACTGCTCTCACTCATTAAATAACATCATAGACTTGTTTGACTTGGCAACAGAGAGATTCTTTATCCACTTAAAGTGAACAATTTAAATCAGAACCTCATTTAGGTCCCAAAAATATTTAAAAACAGTTACACGAGGGAGAACCAAACTATAAAGAGCAGCTTTGAATCAAGAGCACATTAGTAATTAAAGGACCGGTTCACTATCTTTCAAAGTGTATCTTAAAACAACAGTCAGGCGCTCATATGAACACTGAACCAGTGTTGTAATAATTCCTCCTGTTGATTCTGGACGTTTAAAGATCCTTCCCTTATTAACCCTCTGAGACCCACAATAGACCCATATTAGTGTTTTTTAGGGGGGTAGAGGTCAGGGAGATAGCAGGTCAACAGTAGATGTCACATAGAAGTGGTGTACATCATCTGGAAGCTGGGAACCTGAAAATCATTTGAGGTGCAGCTCAGCACTGTGTGTCAAGTTGTTCTAGTCATTAATGAGAAATAAAAATGAATTAATTCATTATTTAAAATGAATTGTGAGAGCGTTTAAGGGTTTAGAGCATTATGATAGAAGTATCTGATGGTCATACCCATGCTCTATTACGTCTCATAAGTTGATACCATTTGTTACACAGATTTGGTGCTAAATTGAACAATTTATTACCACTGGAGAATTGATAAAAATGATCAATAATCCCTCCAAAGTACCACATTAAGACACCAAGACCTTGAGGAACACCATAGAAAAAGCCATGCTGTGATTTGGGATCAAAAATTTTTGACATTTGGAGATTTCTGCAAGAATTACATTTTATCGGTGATTGGATGGCGAGCACTTCTGTTGTGTAAACTGCTCAGAAACCCCCTTATTGTCATTCTAGCTAGGAAAGCCATCCGTTCTCTGAATGCTCTAGGTCTCTAGTTTGATCCATCCATCCTCTGAATGCTCTAGGTCTCTAGTTTGTGGCTGTAAAGTTTCATGAGGCTGTGATTATCCTAGAGGTCACCACAGGTCATTTTATACAGGGAGGTCAATGAACATGAATACAGTTGGGCTCATTGGATCCACAAGAGTCTCAGCTTTACAGTGAGACCCAATATATGTAATTCAAGACTGTTTAGGGACCCCAGTATGCAGAAATATTCAAACACACCATTTTAAAATAGGAGACAATAACACATTTATACTGCATGTGATGATCATAAAGTGGGCATGTCTGTAAAGGGGAGACTCGTGGGTACCCATAGAACCCATTTTCATTCACGTATCTGGAGGTCAGAGGTCAAGGGACCCCTTTGAAAATGGCCATGACAGGTTTTCCTCGTTAAAATTTGACCTAACTTTGGAGCGTTATTTACTATTGGTTGGTACCAGTGGATTCAGGTTTTCTATGATACCTGTACGTTGCAGCTCTAAAATTTTGATTGTCTCTGCGAAATTAAAATCTTGTCTTATCTCCAAAGACATATTGTTTTCTGGAGCGCCTTGGTAGCCCAATGGTTACAGCCCATGTCACATAAACACAACGTTACTGGTGCGATTCCAACCAGCGACTTTTGTTTTCTGTCTCTTCACTATCAACTGTCAGATAGAGGCAGAAAATGCCAAACAGTCATCTTAAAAAAAGGAAAAAATAATGTGCTAAACAGTTGCCTCTTTCTCTCTGCTCAGCGTTGATAACAGTCCAGTAATCAGCTGCAGTGATGCAGACGGACGACTTGGCTCCCACTAAAACGAAACTCCAGTAAACTGGTGTGTTTCTTTCATCTTTACAGGCCAGTTAAAGCCATAGAGAACACAAGAAGTGTCTGAATGGTTCCTTGAGTATGAAAATGGCCTTTACAGTAACCAGATCTCAACCAAACTGAACACATATGGGGCATTTTGGATATCTTCAGAACGGTTGGCGTTCATCGCTCCAATAGACTGCAATGACTTGGAGAAGACAATAAGCTGTTGTGGTGGTGGTGGAACAAAACCTCACTGAGACACATTACAGGATGTTAGTTTGTTCTTTAACCTTTTAGATTTGAGCGTCAGCCCATTGAGATGCATCACCTATATTTACCTGGATTAAACCTGCTATCAGCTTTACCAATTTGTCGCCAGAAGCTTCAGAAGTCTACATATAAACACTGATGGCTGTGACTCTGTTGGGAAAAACGTAACCAGGTTGGCCTGAAAGGTTATAAATAATAGTGACATAGTGATCTCACTTTAAGACTGGAACAAAACCAAACTGTTCCTGCAGTGCAGAGAGTTTCTGAGGAATGTGATTTGATTGATTTACCTCATAACCATGTATGGACGTCTGCTTCAGTCTGTACGTTTTTCTTAAATTACATCTGACTCAGTCACATTCACATGGATATATATATATTTATATATATATATACACACAAACAGAAACACACTCTCTCCCACTCACGACCACAGACACTTCCCCTGTGATTCCACTTCCTGCATTAGTTCTGCTTTTCATGTTTTCAATTTCTACTTTAATAGCTTCCTCATCGTTTTCATGGATCTCGTGTTGCTGTGTTCAGTGTTCTCTCTAATCCTATTTTCATCTCATAAAAATCCAATAAAATGAAACAGAGAAACAGAAATGATCTCATGATCTCTTCTGTTTGGGGGTTGGTGTTTTTCTTTGGTTGATGTTACAGATGCTGAACTGGAGTAAAGCTGCAGAGTGTAACAGAAGCACACGAGACTCTGGTCTTTACATTATCAGATCATGAACCAGCAGCTCCTCAGCAGTCAGACGGGTTCATGAGACACCCAAACACACTCCCTGCAGATCTCCATCGAACTATAAAACTGCCTGCTGCGGTAAAACATCACTCCCAAATGTTGCAAAATCATGCGGATCAACAACAAAACCATGAATCCTAGAAGAGTCGGGGGACCAGCCACGGGAAGAGGTCGACAAATTCACATATCTCGGCTCAAAATCTTCAACTCCAACGTTAAAACAGTACTGCTGTATGGATCAGAAACCTGGAAGACCACCAGCAACATCATCAACGAGCTGCAGACATTCACTAATCACTGTCTAAGATGCATCCTTGGGATCTACTGACCAACCACCATCAGCAACATCAACCTGTGGGAACGCACCAAACAAGAGACGGTAGAAGTGAAAGGAAGGGGAGCTGGATTGGACACACTCTGAGAAATAAAACGGCAATAACCGAGCAGGCGCTGACCTGGAACCCACAAGGCAAACGGGGGAGAGGAAAACCCAGAAACACCTGGAGAAGGAGCACGGAACAAGAGTTCAAAAAGAAGGAACTGATGTGGAAACAGCTGGAGAAGATGGCCCAAGACAGACACGGGTGGAAACTATTCAACAAAGGCTAAATGATGAATGATAGCTCATGGTGTAGAGGTCATTTAGGGTGTGTCCAAATCCACTTTTGCTAGTTAAGCGGCACATAATCTGAGTGCAAAGTAAGGTGCAAAGAGCAAAGGGACAGGTGTACCTGCACCGGGCACGTCGCTATTTAAAAAGTGGATTCAGCAAATTGGTGAAGCGAGGGGTTTTCCGCCGAGGAAACGGATCTGCTCGCGTGTGAAGGGAAAGTGAGTGAGCAGAAGTATGTGGTTCTGGTCCGGTGAATCCTCAGTCCCATCAACAACTCCACCTGACTGCGCCTGAGCGCCGATAACCTGTTTAACTGCTGCAGGTTAAGCCATCTTTCAAAAACGGGCGCCACATAGGCGCTAAATATTCCTAATTGTTGCAGATTTTATGACTCCTGATGATTTCCAAGGTGTCTTTTTAAAAGCTTTTAATTTGAGAAATATGAATAAAAGGAGCATGAAGGTCACTTCAGGGTCAAACTTCATGCTCTTGCCTTCATGATAGAATGAACCAATATGCAACCTGTGACTAGAAGTTACTGTAAATCCTGAATTTTAACCAGCGATAACTCTGTCAACGGTGTATTTGTTGTGGTCGCTAATGGCCCAATTGGCAGCTCCCGATATCTACATCTTTTCATAACATATAAACCTACATCTATGACAGATTTGTTGCTTTTTATCACAAAATGCACACCAAGAAGAGATAACGCCACAAACTGAATGCCAATCCTTTTGATTTCTGAAGATTCTTGAAACTGAAACTATATACTTTTGTTCAGTTTTCCTGGTTTTTATGAACTTTTAAAGAGGCGGTTGCAGCTGAGTTGTCTTTGTTTGGACTGAAGGAGGCTGATAATGGCCGTCATTAGGCTGTTATTAGTGCTGTCAGTGGGGTCGGCTCACAGCTGGCTGATGTGAGGTCGTAAAGCATGATGGAGCACAGACCAAGTGTTTCTCCAGACTGAAGTCAAGCTGGATCTGGAGATACTCTCAGTGTAGTTTCTTATTACTCTATTAATGAAGTTAATGTTTTAAGGCTAACTGGTTACCAAACGCTGACAGAGTAACGTTAGAGTCACACAAACACGGGGCAAAGTCGAGAAAAGCTCAACTTTATGCAAGCAACAACCAAACGAGAGCCAGTCACTGTGTTTCTAATAGCTTTATTAGATTTTACAGTTATTGTTAATTTATAAATTAGTGATTGGTAGAGCCGTTAAGTCCGCGTTATGATCATATTACCTCGCGCTTCCATTTGGGCTTCAGTTAATGAAAATGTAATATTGTTTTGGAGGTGTGGATCCTGGTTAAAATGTTTGGAAAAGATTGTTTTTACTGAATTGAACATCTGTATAAAAAGGCTTTTTAACTGAATTGTAATCTTTCCCTCATTTGAAAAGCTCAGTATTCTTTCTTTTCACTCTCCTGTGATGTGAAAACATTTTTGCCCCGCGTAGTTAAACTATAATCATAAACATGCTCACAACAAGGCACATATGAAATCATTTAAATTTATGATGACATTTCCTCAATACAATAAATACCACAAACTGCAGACTGCTCTGCTCTCAACTGATACTTGACTTCAAACTGTGACTTTATTTCTTCATAAATGTTATTTTACACTCTAGGACGAACCAGAAGCTGCTGCTACGGTGTATCTTAAATTAAAATCTGTCGTCTCTCTCTTTCTTCTGGTGCCGTCAGATTGCTGTAAGCTGCTGCTGCGTTTCGTTCTGCAGGTTATCATCACAATAACCTCTGAGCACATCAAACGTCGTATCGCAGCACAGGCAGCGGCTGATAGCCGGGCTGTGATCTGACCGTAGAGGTTTTCCTGTCTCTCCCTCAGTCTCAGCTCCATTTGAAGTCAGTCATTTGGCAGAAAACTAAACAAGCTCCATGTTAACTACCTCACTTACTGCTGTTTACAGACCGACTCTGGAAAACCACCAAACCGCTGCAGAGGCCACGCCGACACCAACAAATGACTGAAACTTTACACTCTCAACTGGGCTTACTAAAGAAACGGATTGGTTATTAATCTACGGCTGTAGGTTAACTTTTTTTGCACTTAGCATTGGTTCTACAGAGGCTGGAAGTTTGTAGCAAAGGCCACAAAATTGTAGCACGAGTTTTCCGATATTTGTTTTGCTTTTATTTGGTTATAGCCGCTGGTACACACGGCTACAGACTAACTCTTTTCACCACTGTCCTGAAAAATGTAAACTGTTCCTAAGTCAGTGTAAACCGTCAAATATTCTAAATGTTATTCTTTTACGTTGTTATTGATTGTTATTTACATAAAAACACACAATTCAAATGATTAGGAAATAAATTCTTGTATTTTTATTTAAACATTTGCTTTTGATTAAAAATTATATAGAGATGAAAAATTCTAAGCTGCTTGGAGCTCGTGTTAGGGAGTTAAAGAGGTCATTATTCCCTCTCTTATATCTATTTTATATTACTGTGATGGAGACGGACAAAAACCAAGAACCAAGATGGTGAAGGACAAAAACCAAGATGGCGACGGTCAAAAACCAAGAACCAAGATGGTGACGGTCAAAAACCAAGATGGTGACAGCAAGATACCAAGATGGTGATGGCCAAAAACCAAAATGGTGACGGACAAAAACCAAGATGGCGACGGTCAAAAACCAAGATGGCGACGGTCAAAAACCAAGAACCAAGATGGTGACGGTCAAAAACCAAGATGGTGACAGCAAGATACCAAGATGGTGACGGTCAAAAACCAAGATGGTGACGGCCAAAAACCAAGATGGTGACGGACAAAAACCAAAATGGCGACAGCAAGATACCAAGATGGTGACGGTCAAAAACCAAGATGGTGACGGCCAAGAACCAAGATGGTGACGGTCAAAAACCAAGATGGTGACAGCAAGATACCAAGATGGTGATGGCCAAAAACCAAAATGGTGACGGACAAAAACCAAGATGGCGACGGTCAAAAACCAAGATGGCGACGGTCAAAAACCAAGAACCAAGATGGTGACGGTCAAAAACCAAGATGGTGACAGCAAGATACCAAGATGGTGACGGTCAAAAACCAAGATGGTGACGGCCAAAAACCAAGATGGTGACGGACAAAAACCAAAATGGCGACAGCAAGATACCAAGATGGTGACGGTCAAAAACCAAGATGGTGACGGCCAAGAACCAAGATGGTGACGGTCAAAAACCAAGATGGTGACAGCAAGATACCAAGATGGTGATGGCCAAAAACCAAAATGGTGACGGACAAAAACCAAGATGGCGACGGTCAAAAACCAAGATGGCGACGGTCAAAAACCAAGAACCAAGATGGTGACGGTCAAAAACCAAGATGGTGACAGCAAGATACCAAGATGGTGACGGTCAAAAACCAAGATGGTGACGGCCAAAAACCAAGATGGTGACGGACAAAAACCAAAATGGCGACAGCAAGATACCAAGATGGTGACGGTCAAAAACCAAGATGGTGACGGCCAAGAACCAAGATGGTGACGGTCAAAAACCAAGATGGTGACAGCAAGATACCAAGATGGTGATGGCCAAAAACCAAAATGGTGACGGACAAAAACCAAGATGGCGACGGTCAAAAACCAAGATGGCGACGGTCAAAAACCAAGAACCAAGATGGTGACGGTCAAAAACCAAGATGGTGACAGCAAGATACCAAGATGGTGACGGTCAAAAACCAAGATGGTGACGGCCAAAAACCAAGATGGTGACGGACAAAAACCAAAATGGCGACAGCAAGATACCAAGATGGTGACGGTCAAAAACCAAGATGGTGACGGCCAA
>CAKAKQ010039268.1:0-13556 GCA_916700675.1 Helicolenus avius
CGTCGGTCCCGCCAGCTGCTGTTTGAATTTCGTTGCTTCTAAAGTAGGCGAGGCGAAGGCGCTGAAAGCTACGACTCGGTAGCTCACATTACCGCGGTCTTGGAAAGGGAGTGGTATTCAGTTGGAACCTCGCTGCTAGATGCCACCAAATCCTGCACACTGGACCCTTTTAAGTGTTTTGTTGTCGAAAACATTAGCGACAGTTGACGATGTAGGTCACACTTCCCACACTGAGCCGGTGTGCAGATTCAAACCAGCAACATTCCAGTCACAAGTTCACTTCTGCTTGTAAAAACCCCCCGCCACCCTCTTTGGACTATTGTGAACAGGCTCTATTTAGGACAGATCTCTGGTGGCCGTTTCGAGAAGCTTTTAATCCAGGAACCATTATTGCTTCACAAGAACTTTGCAAGATAAAAACTGAAAACGGTCTCAGTGCTTAGACGGCCCATTGAGACCCGGCTGAGTCACAGGACTGAGGGAAGGTGTCCCCAGGTAGCGCATGTGAATGGGAAGAAAAGGGCCGAAACCTGATTGTGTACGTGTTGATTACAGAGCAATCTTCCAATCTTCCCAAGCGCTTGGCTTTTCTTTGCCAGAGTGGTCGGATTAGATCTTTTGTGTGTGTGTGCGGTGGGGAGGTAAAAAAAAAAGGCGCCGTTGAGTTGACTTTTTAGCACCTGACAATGAAATGTTTTCATCATACAGCACTAACACTCCTTTTTCCCTTTTTGCTCATCTCCTCCCGTAACCCCAAACTCAACAACTCATCTTTTCTTCTTCTTTTTTTTTTCTTCCCAGAATCACCACCATCCAGCAGTAAAGGCTCAGACTGTGTGGGCTGCACACCATGTAAGTTTGCAATTCTCAGAACAAGCGTCAGGTCTGTGTTCGGGTTGCAAAACTAGCCAAGTAAACCCATTGTCCGCTGAGCTGCTGTCACTTGATTGATGGGGGCTCTGCGGGGCAAATTCCTCATGACGTCTTATCTTATGTCTTATCTTGTCTGACTTTTCTCTACCCCCTTGCAATGTGCTACACTTTCAAAAAAATTTAAATTATTTGTATAGAAACTCACTAGGGCTCTGTCAATCGATTCAAATATTTAATCGTATGATTGTCCGCGATTAATCGCAAATGAATCACATATTTGTTTTATCTGCTAAATGCACCTTAAAGGGAGATTTTTCAAGTATATAATACTCTTATCAACATGGGATATATGCTGCTTTATGCAAATATATGTATATGTTTATTATTGGAAATCAATTAACAACACAAAACAATGACAGATACTGATTGACTATGACTTGCCCCAAACTGCATGTGATGATCATAAAGTGGGCATGTCTGTAAAGGGGAGACTCGTGGGTACCCATAGAACCTATTTTCAGGTCAACGGACCCCTTTGAAAATGGCCAGGACAGTTTTATCTTCACTAAATTTAGCGCAAGTTTGGAGCGTTATTTGTCCTCCTTCCCGACAAGCCAGTCTGACACGGTTTGTACCGATGGGTTCGTTCGTTTTTTTTAGTTTCATATGATACCGGTATCTTCACTCAATCGATTGTGTTAATGCGTTAAAGAAATTAGTGGCGTTAAAACAAATGTGCTTTGACGCTTTGAAACTTTGACAGCCCTCTAACTCAGACAGTAACACTGTGTAAGTGCTCAATGAAAGGTTTCTGAAATCCCAGCGTACTGTAAACGTGTTGTAATAACACAGCAGCAGCAGTGAAGTGAGTTTCCCTTTTTGTTCAAACAGAAGCTCAGCTGAGCACTTTGTCTCTTGAGATGGAAAATAACCGATGAAAGATGTCATTCATAGTTGTTACTTTGTGGCTGCTTTATGTCATGTGTGTGTATATGTCAGTATGGATGGATGACAAGAACACAACTTGAAAGCCCCACGTCACCCAAAACAGTGTTCTGTGTGTTCTTTGAAACTCGTGTGTGATCTAGTGTATGTGCAGAGTTTAACCCTAGAAGGCAGTTTCCACATGGATCTGCTGACGGCTTTCTGTGCTCAAGTTAAAGCTGTGTTTAACACGTGTACATACCAGCGTGATGTTGGGACACCACAGCTATTTCGGAAGCCAGTCGTGGTCCAACATGATGATTTAAGTGTTGTGTGGAAAAGTGTTTAATGTGTTCTTTAATGTCAGAAAAAAAAGTTAATAAATATTGAAATATAGACGTTAAAAGTTGGATGAACAATGAAAGCAGAATAAAGAATAAAACAATCCCTAAATCAACAACCTAACATATTTGCGTTATTAACAGTCATAACAAATATTTCAGTCTCTTGCATTATGATTTGTTACTAAGAACTATTGGAAGGGGAGAAAGTGATGTTTTGTTTTTTCTCTTTTCTCTTTGTCCCAGATGAAACGAGTGCCCTGACTGAGGTGGTGGAGCGAAGCCTTCTCTCCTTATTGTTCATTCCACTCCTAGCTCTCGTATTCCTGCTCGTGTGGAAGGTGAGCTGACCTTTTTACCCCCTGAGCTGTTTCATTTCATGAGGAAACTCTGGAGATAGGACTGCTAGTGGACTGTTTTATTGTCGGGAGATACCGCTGTGTTCCGAGGAATTTATGACAGCCCGGCGACGGCCTTTCAACTTTCTGCAGATGCTGTGCAGACTGCGTAGATCTGAGTTGTGTTGATTTCAGCTGGAACTGATTTCCAAACTGAGAACTTTAATATTCAAACAATTTTTCCGAAACAGGTGCGATCATGGAGGAACGAGGAGGATCTTCAACAGAACCCTGGAGAAGGTGGACTCATCACAGGAACAGAAGTGACTGCAACTCCACTAGATGCTGAAACATCAGAAAAGTGAGCTGTTTTTTTTTGCTATTTGACTTTACAGTCAAAATGTGAATAGAAAACTTTATGTAACTCATAAGAGTTACATAAAAACCTGTTCACACTGCAAATTGGTTAGTTGCTTTGCACCATATCGCTGCAGAAAGTGGGAGAGGCTCTACGTTTATTCAGTGGTCCTGTAAAGTTTAGATTAATATTAGGGCTGTCAAAGTCAACGCGATAATAACGCATTAACGCAAAGTTGTTTTAATGCCACTCATTTCTATAATGCATTACCACAATCGATCTTTCGGAGGTTGTAGCAGGCTCAGTTTTTGAGCTAGAAGAATACTGATACCATGTCACACTAGCTTGTCACAAAGGAGGCTAAATAACCATTGGCATGGCATGGCCATTTTCAAAGGGGTCCCTTGACCTCTGACCTCAAGATCAGTGAATGTAAATGGGTTCTATGGGTACCCACGAGTCTCCCCTTTACAGACATGCCCACTTTATGATCATCACATGCAGTTTGGGGCAAGTCATAGTCAAGTCAGCACACTGACACACTGACAGCTGTTGTTGCTGTTGGGCTTTAGTATTATGATTTGAGCATATTGTTTTATGCTAAATGCAGTACCTGTGAGGGTTTCTGGATCAATATCTGTCATTGTTTTGTGTTATTAATTGATTTCCAATAATAAAAATATACATACATTTCCATAAAGCAGCATATTTGAGTATTAAATACTTGACTAAATCTCCCTTTAAGGTACATTTTGAGCAGATAAATAATGTGTGATTAAATATTTTTAATCGATTAACATCCCTAATTAGTATGTATAATTTTCTCCCAGTGGTTTTGTAACATGGAGACTCATTTAAAGGAGTTGAAAGCTAGCACTTAGGTAGCATTGACTAAACCTGAGGCAGAAAAATAAACTCAACAGAATCAACAAATACATGCAGCGTCGACTATATTCCATCAGCAAACACTGTGCATTCGTCAAATGGAAGATGTCATCAGGGTTGTTTTTGGTTTGGGTTTGAGGCTTAATTGAATCTTAGCTTGGTTCCATTTTGGGGCAAAATGAAAACCGCTATCCAGTTGCATGAATTGCATGGGAATTGCAATATTAGATAAGCACTCTCGGAACACGAGCCATACCAGGGATCAAAAGTCATTTTATGATATTTCGGCCTCTGCTGCTTAAATTTGATAAACGTCATTGAAGCACAATACTAAATCACAGTTTCGCCCCTTTAATAGGGGCCCACAGCAGGTTCCTCTGGTCCTTGACATAAGAAGTATGTGCTTGTATAGAAATATGACATGTAGATTTTATACCTGCTGGTATAGAACTGAACTCTTCATTCCATTCAGTTAGTCCTTGCCAAGCTGTATTTCTATTTTACAGGAATTCATGAATCAGGAAACAGGAATCTTCGCTGATTAATCAGCCGTGTAGGAAATGTAGTTTACTGTCTAATATTTTTATCTCTGTTTTATTCACAGAAACATGTTGAACGTTTAAACAGCGCAACGCTTCTGCCCTTCGATGTTCTTCAGCGTAATTGGTGAGCTTTTTCACATCACGTCAAATTATCACGACGACAACATTTTGATAGTTTTGAAAATGAAGCTGTTTGAATCCTTTCGTGTCGCTCAGCTCTCAAACCTTTTCTCTCCCAGGGCTCTACTCTTTTCTCATGTTGGTGTCCAAAGGTGATGAAAAAAAACAAACATGAAGCTGAATTCCATAGCGAGATCTCAAAGGTAAAAAGGCCTTTGGTTTTTGACTGCTCTCCAGATTAACACTGGCAGATTCATGACATGCTCGAGATTCTTCTGGATAAACCACGCCTGCTGCCGTATGGATAAGCTTGCCTTTCTTGTAAGACTGCATTAACCCCATGCTTCTGAAAAAGACTGAGATTTTAGCAGAGAGAAAAAAACCCTGTACCGCACCACCCCCACTGGATTCTCTGGCTCCTCTCTGGAATCGTCCATCACAACCGGCTGCATCATGAACTCTTTGGGGGAAAGACTTCCCCCTCAGCACGTTGCTACAGCCTGCCTGTGTTTTGGGGCCCACCAGTTCATCTTCAAATAGCAAAGCAGAGACTGACTGACACTGGTTATCTCTTGTATGAACTGAGGCATGAATTACTACCTCCGGTGACCCTCACGTTAACCACAACAGCTCTACAGTTTCCTCTTAGTCCAGGGTTTCCTTAAGAATATAATGTTAAACATTGTAGTTCCAAGTTGTAATCACAGTGTCTGGTTTAGGCATGTACCCATGGGGGTGTATGATGTATTTATTTATTGGTGGCAGCACTGAGCTGCTGCTGTTGATACAACTGAAATGTTTCAGGCAATCATTTAAGAGCACCTCTACTAATGGGTCACATTTAAAGAACAATCTATATACTAACACATCGTAAACCCAAAAAACACATTCCTGAACAAGTTACATTTCCTCGTATGATGATGATGTTGTTGTTGTCGGTATATATGACTCGGGTGATTTAGGTTGTGTGAATGGATTACATGGAGAACAAAACACATATATACAAAATATGCTGCTTTGATTAACTTACTTATAGACCATTGCAATCTGCAATGACATTCTGCTAGCGAGTATCAGGGATGACTTCTGTGGATCCAGGATTTTTTTTTTTTTTTTTTTTAAAGGTGAATTCAGAACGTAGGTGTTAGACGCATGTAAGGCAACGATGGGCCTCCCATAGTAAATGTTAGCTCAACAATGCCTTTATTTTTTTTACTTATCTCACCTTTTTATGCTTGCAAAGCAAAAACTGTTACAGAGGGGGGGATTTTTGATGGCCGTTCCTCGATGAAAGGAAAAGAAACTAAATCATTCAAATTTGTAAAAGTAAGAAACAGTGTGTAAAAAGAGAACGAAATAAAAAAAGACTGAATATACAAATGCTATGTAGTATAACATTTTAAAGGAACAGTGTGTCGCATTTAGGGGGATCCAATGGCAGAAATTGACATATAATATTAATAAGTATGTTTTCTTTATTGTATAATCACCTGAAATAAGAAACCTGTTTTTGTTACCGTAGAATGAGCTGTTTATATCTAGATAAGGAGCGGCTCCTCTTCACGGAGCCCACAACGGAACCAAACCCTGGCTCTAGAGAGGGACATTCACGTTTTCGCATCAAGCCACCGTAGTCCTCCTACACGCTTGGCACATGGGAGAAGTTTCAGTTGGTTGCAATCTGAAACCTCGCCGCTAGATGCCGCCAGATCCTACACACTGCACCTTTAAATCAAGCTATCAATTCTTGGCTGTTCACTCAACGACCAAATATACTCGCACATCAAACCCATTAGCTTAGACCTGTCACTCATACGGTTTAATCTGTTCTTACTAACTTTGCCTTTGTCCAGTATCAGTGTTGTGCTTGTATAATAAAACCCATTATAGACAATCTGACAAAGCTAGTTAGTGCATTTATCCAGATTGGAATGCTAATGAAATGCTGAAGGATGATACCACTGTTTATGAAATTTGCAGAAATGCACCTTAGTTATTTTTCACGATCCACAAAGCTCGCCACATGGGAATGCCATGCAGACCTAAATATCAATTTTGCCTTAAAGTTGCGCCATAATACACTGTCAAAGGAAGTGCACTGTCATCTCCTTCACATACTGAACTGCCGCACAATGGTGTAACTTTCAAAAGTTTTTTGTTTTTTTTGTTTAAAGAAGCGTGGTGATATTTTTAGAGTTGTTTCTCTCCAGTGTACAAAAATCCATGTGAAGGGCAGGAAATCATTTACTGGTAGTCAAATCCAAACAGTTGGCGTGAGATTGTTCAATGCACATGTATGTAATTCTAGCAATAGCAGAAGCCCCTCAGGCTCATTACGATATTAGATCAATGTGCCCCTCCCTGCCTCCTTTCCTTTTTGCACTCTCAGATCTGATAAGTTAGGAGCTGGAGGTGCTCCCTGCCTCGGTGATAACAAGATCTTATCAGAGCTGTGAGGACAAAGGCAACGGTTTTCAAAAAACATCTCAACTGTGGCAAGCTGTTTTAACATTTATTAGCTAAGTTTGACCATCGAGAATCAACATTACAGATATTAAGAACGTCATCTTGACTTGTCATCACATTTGTGACTCGACCAAAGTTTTATTCAAGACATCTATAACATCATTCTCACAGTCCAAAGGACAGTTATCTGTAATTCAGTTTTGACTAGTGAGAACTGAATTACAGATATCAGCAGTGCCGTCACTGAAAAACGACACTCGACTCGTCACACGAATCCTAAATGACAATTGCAGATATCTCAAACGCCATTATGACCAGTGGATTGGATATTGGCACCAGCAAAGCATTTGAACAGTGTTGGCAGAAGCATTGGCGGTTGCTGTTGTCGATAATACCATGAAACAGAAAGAGCTGAGCATCAAGGAATTTGTGGCGAAGGAGAGTCGTGGTAGAAAGTTACAGGGTTGTTGTATCCAGACATACTTGAGGACCTACAACAAATGACTGCAGTGCCACGTTCACATTGCGGATATCTGCAACTGAATTGTAGATATGTGTAATGAGAAACACATGAATGGAAGAAGTAGTTTGAATTTTAATCTGCATTCACACCGGATGAGAAGTTGCAGCGATTTGCCGCAGGGATGTGAGGTGGTGTGGGAGTGTCGGTAATGACCCATTGACTGCACGGTGATAAACATCTTTTGTGCCCTCATGGCTGGGTTGTACACCTCTACATCGCCGGTTATGTGCTTGGTGTGACGTCGGGTTGCGATTCTCCAAAAGTCAATTCTGTTTCAACTTTCCGCCGCAGGCCGCTGAGTGTTTTTTCAGCTCTTCCTGCGGCATGAATGGGAGGACTGGCGTTTTTGCCGCACCGCCAGATCTGGTTCGAATGCAGCCTTACTAGTCAAAATGTAATTACAGATATCATGAATTAGAGCATTGACTAGGCAAAATGAGATTCCGTAATGAATATCCAGTCTAGCTAATGAATGTTAAAACGGTTTGCCATCGTACCAAACGGGTTGAATCCCACAAAGCCGTGCCCAACTCAAAGTAAAGCAGGTCAGTAATGGATTCTAGGTATTAATATAATTATGGAGGTCATTAATGACAATCAGTAAAGAGGTAGGAGTGTGAACAGGGCACGCTGGCTGTGACCTTTCCCATCAGGCCGCCCTGCTGCGAATAGCTGACGACGACAAAGTGGCAGGACACAAACATCTGTTTCTATATCTAGTTTGAGTATTTCTATCATGTTTGTGGTCTTACATTGTACCATGTCCATTCTTGGTTCTGTGCCTTGTTTGATTAGTGTGATTGACTCCGTGTGTAAATGTTCAAAAGCCTGTCTATGTTTCTGTGTGGTAGCAGAAAGTGGAGAAATCATCACAGCGCAGATTAGAATAACCTCACCACAATAACCCGACACACACGATCCCCAAATCAATGAACTCATGACGGTTTAGTTGGCTTGACCTGTGCCCAGTTAGGATTCGGAAGACGGTTTTCTGGAAAAGCAGTGCTTCAGTATGTGAAAACTCTATCAGCAGAATAAACTGCAGTGGTTGTGACATTTCTGTCCATTTCTAGTCTTTGTAACCTTTAGGAAACAGTTCAACTGGTAACTCTGCTTGTTTCATGTGTATTTGGGACTTAGGAGGAGTATATTGTGCAAAATTGTGAAAAAAAAAGTATACCACATTGGTGTTCATATAGTTCAGAGCAACAGTACCTTTCAGCATCAATACCTGGAACACTTTGGTGTGGTAAAGTATTGTTAATGTTGAACTGCAAGATAATTTCATTCATTCAAAAATGCATTTTTGAAGAACACTCTATTAGTATTACCTGTGCCATATTCTCTATGGCGGTTTAGAGCTGAGTCTATGTTAGAAAAATATACCACATTGGTGTTCATATAGTCCACAGCACCAGTACTTTTAGCAGGAATATCTGGAATTAGTGGTGTGGTAGGTGAAGTACTGTTATTTAAAGAGCTTTTAGCCAATTCTTCGATGCAAAAATGCATTTTTGAACAATGTTGGAGCATATTATCCACGTCAGTCTAGATCTGAGACTTTCACTTCGATCATCTTTAGGTTTCGCTTCTCTACATGAAGACTATTATGTGCAGTCCCCAGTATTCTGACAGAGACACTAGCCACAACCAAACTAACAAACAAAGGTATACTCTGTCAAAAGTTGCTTTTTATACATAGTCTATGAATATCATGAGCTGCAACAGGTCTAAGCTGTGAACAAAAAAAGAAATAACATGGTCTCCCATTTTCCTGTCTATGCGAGAGCCACAAACAGTCCGTATGTCTGATGCATGGAAGCCAGAATCCAAGCAATTTCATGCATTAGTCGAGAGAATGACTGCCCTTAAATACTGTTCCTATGTGGGTTGTTGTATGGTCTGAGAGTGAGCAGAGCTGCATCCTGAACAGTGCTTTCGGGCTCGAGTGATCCAATCCATCCCACTTCAGTGGGTGAATCAAATGGCTCTAGGCAGGAAATAAGTCTGGGTGCCAAAAAGCAAATGTAATTATTGCCCGGTTGGTATTCTGGGTGAAAACTCTACTGTTTTCTGTATTTTTGTATAAATGTAAAGAAACATATATGAGATATGAATAAAGTACACGTATCCAACTGTTCTTTATTGGTTTGTTTCTTGTTCGGGAGTCAAGCATCTGTACGTCTTGTTTCAAAGTGTGCTCTTCAGGAGGCAATGTTCGAAATGCTCCCCAGACATGTCTGCAGAGGCAAGTGTGGAAGAAATCTACGAGCTTCAAACTGCGTGTTCGTAGCCATTTGAAGGCAAAAGCAGTTTAACCACGGTGGGGGAGAATGGTTGTTCAGAAAAACCTTTTTGTCTCTAAAATCACAAAATGACAGTTCAGAGCTTTGAGGGAAAACTTGTGTCCAAGAAAAGCTTGTGCTCTTCGGCAATGTGCTTGCTATGCTGTGTTCACACTACGAGCAACACAGCAAGAGGCTATACAATATTTTCAAAATGATGCCCGACACTTGTCACCGCAATAAACAGTAATATATATCTTTTTCTGATGCACTGAACTGCAATTACCACGTCACTTCTTGAGAAGCCTCCTTGCTGGTGGGAGACGCGTAACCATGATGACCAACGTTGCAACCAAACGATAATTTGTGAGAATCACAAAGTCTGACTTTGAAAAACTATATATAACACCTGTAGTAAAATTAAATCTTTCACTTGCACTTAAATGGAAGCGTTATTGGCGTTACAGAGCTCTCCGCCATTGTCTGTTATGAACATTGTCGTTACTACCGCATTGCATTGTGGGATATACTGTATATGCCGATGTCCAGTGTTTGCACACTGTAATATTTCACTGGAAATAGTATGCAATTCACGTGCTATTGGTCTCATACTAAGGTTTCGCACATACCTATTGTTTTAGTATATTCAATAGCATGTTATTAGGGAATTTCGGACGCAACCATGGTGTCAACTTTTTTCAGCACTCCAATGACGCGGTGAAGCAACAACCAATCATATGTCTTTGTTTCACCCTGTTCCGTTCCATCTAAAATTAAATGTCGTTAGCAAGTCCCCTGTGTTATTTGACGTCAACGAGCGCTTGAACAACACTTCAACAACGACCTGCCGACAGTATTGCTCGCCACGCCGGCAGTTTTGTTGCTTTTGTTCCTCGTAGTGTGAACACAGCATTAAAGTCTTGTTAACACTTGACTGCTTGAAAAAGACTGCCAAGAGATAAGAAAGATAGGATCGCTTGCCTTGAAGGTTCCAACGCTCCCAGAAGCATGGACCCATGTAATGCATGGGTTTTTAGCTCCTTCATGAACATGTTTTAATAAAGCAATAATGCCGAAGGGAATGCTTTGCCTTCAATCTTCTCAATGCCAATATCTCACTCTTTAGACCTTTAGTGTATTATTGCTTTTATGCAACTATTAGCACATTCAGCATTAAAAGATTTCTTTAGTTTTGCTGAAATGATTTTTATTCACCAAAGAATGAATTACACATCCCTAAAGCGCTGACACATTTTGTTTTCTGATTGCTACTACTTTCAATACTGTCATATTACTTCAGTGATGATGGTTTGATAAATAATGCTTTGATAAAAATGTTCTATGTCCATCTGAACTGTCCACCAAATCCATTTCTGAGTAAAATTGTGCTTGAGCTCGTTAGTTTGTCGTCTGGCGTCGTGAAGCTCTCCTGGTGCCGTTGAAAGTGAAATGCTGACATCAACATCATTCCAAGACATCATTACTTTGATGGTATAGGAGCCACTTTCCACAGAACACTCATAAAGAGCTTAGTGCATAATGATAGACCGTCTATCGTCATGTCCAGTCTTGACAAAATACCAACCAAAGTGTCCCAAGCTAACAGGTCTCTCTTTCCTCTTGATTGTCAGCAGTTCTGTAGACCTATTATAATACTGTTTATACTCAATTACTCAATATTCAATTAGCAATCCATTTAAGGCCGTAGTTTGGGAAACCCTAAGAGTGATGGGATAAAAAAAAAGCATATTTCAAACTCGTTTTCCAGCACAGCACTGACACCGCCCATGTAATGGTGGTTAACTTGAAGAATGTTAATGCTCTTAAGTGCTTCTTTCTTTAAGTGCAGCATTGTGGAAACATGTTAATGGCTTGGAGGACTGTTATTTGGTTATTGGAAAGGAAAGTGTCCATTTTATCTTGTACATCATTGATTAAGCGGCATACCACAAGGCTCAATTCTTGAGCCTATGTATTTTCAACCCGTTCTCTCCGTCAAATCCAGATGCTTGGTCACTGCCCCTCAGCGTCTGATACCGACGTACCGGGCTTTCAACTAACTACAATGTAAATCCATCCGTGTCAATATCAGATGCTCAGAGCAACTGACGTAGTATAAATAGTGAGAAACTTTGTGTAGGAAGGATGGGTCAAACAAACACAGGACTTTCCCTCTGTTGGTGTCCCGTGTGAAACCAAGCCTTCTTTTACCTTACCTTTGTTACGTAATTTATGCAGTAAAAAACATACTTATTTAGCGTAACAAACGTACCGTATTTTCCGCACTATAGGGCGCACTGGATTATAAGGCGCACTGTCAATGAATGGTCTATTTTCGAACTTTTTTCATATATAAAGCGCACCGGACTATAAGGCGCATTAAGCGAAACAAAACCACAGTTGAGACTGATACCTTAGCTCAGGCATCCACGATCCATTGGCAGATAGTGGCGTAAGTCGCCCGGCGCTGTCTCCCTGTCTTGGTGGATGTGTGTTCGCCTTCTGTCATCCACTGCTCCCACGCAGCTCGCAGTTTAACTTTGAACGCCCTGTTGACACCAATATCTAGCAGCTGGAGTTCTTTAGTTAATCCACCCGGAATGATGGCAAGCTCCGAATTAGTTTGCTTCACTTGGTTTTTGACAGCATCGGTGAGATGGGCGTGCACGGAGTCGCAGATCAATAGGGACGGAGATTTGTGGAAAAAGCCATCCGGTCTCTTGACGTACATTTCTCTCAGCCACTCACTCATCTTTTCCTCATCCATCCAGCCCTTCTGGTTAGCTTTGATGATGACGCCGGCTGGAAACTTTTCTTTTGGCAAAGTCTTCCTCTTGAAAATGACCATGGGTGGAAGTTTCTGGCCATTAGCCTGGCAGCGGTGCGGCTTTGTAGTTTACCAAAGTCGTACTAAAACATTTTGACAGAGCGCCGTGAGCGCCGTGTACCACACAAAATCGCTTCGAGGTCAGTAAGCACAACCAGAATTAATCCATATATAAGGCGCTCCGGATTATAAGGCGCACTGTCGTTTTTTGAGAAAATTAAAGGCTTTTAAGTGCGCCTTATAGTCCGGAAAATACGGTACTTATTTAAACCAAACGTTGGAAGTTTATTTTGAAAAAAGCCTGTATGCATTTTACGAGCAAAAACTGTACGCTTCCTGGGAACACAGAAGTTTATTTTGAAAAGACATTATGCTTTTAACAATCGGAAACTGACTAAATGGGAGACCAGAGGATGGAATTATTGCTCGGTCCAAAAACTGTTTGTTTTTTTTGTTTAAAATTCAGTATTCACATAATAATGTTCAATCTAATGCATGCCTGTCAGACAAAAACTGGTGGACTCTGCACGCTGTAGGCGTTTTAAGTTTTATTAAAGACACGGAGGCGTTTTGGTCATAAATGTTCACCATGTGCAGTTGCTTCATTTACTGCCACTGCTTATAGACTTTTCATGTCATTCAAGTGTTATTCAAACTATTTGGAGAAAATGTCTGCCACTGGATGACATCATTTTCAAATTGAACACATAATGGCTTTGATATATTTGGGGCTGACATTGTACAGGAGTCATTCAACATTCAGACTCGTGTTTGTTTCACTGTGGTGAACAGTGGTTTGAGATTTCTATAGAATTGGTTTATCAACTGTTTTGTGGATGCCATAGGACATACATCACACTGACCAATGTTACAATTTCGTCTTTGCTATCAGGAAACAACAGGAAGGCCGTGACAAGTCCATTGTTCACGGACATGTTGGGATGAATGTGCGATTGTGTCATTATGAATAGGCACACCGAAGCGTGCCTTTACGTGCCGTGTGACGACGGGACATAAACAAGTCGACTGACCTCAGCCCCGTGGCGTGTACACGAACATGTGGCTCAGCTGTTT